>CM055269.1:16262838-16574139 GCA_029237695.1 Conchocele bisecta | reverse complement strand
CGATGACGGTTATTATCGTGACGCCCTTCTCTGAACAGAGTGCGAATACGCACCGAGTGTAGTGTCCTCGTGCAGGACCCTCAGATTGTTTCGCGGCTCCGACTTAATTGATGGAATGCGTCTCACGGTTAGTCGAGGCAGCCTCCAATCGAGCTTCTCTTTCGTCCCGCAACGACCGCAGGAGTTTGTTGATCCGCTCGGTAGATTCTCTATCGCCCCGTGCTTCCTTTATTTTTCTTTCTTCTAGAGCGATAATGTTTGTCCAGCGCTGAGAGTTTGGAGAGGTTATTTACTAGTTCGCCCCGAGTTGTTTGCAGAACCTTATCGAGTCCCCGGAGTTCGCGAAGAGGTAACGGTGGGTCAAACTTCGTGCCGTTTATTTCGTTGACCATGGTTTCAATCGTGTTAATAGCGTCGGTGGCTACGCGAGGGATCTCGCTGAGCTCGATCGTTTCTATAGTGGCGGCCGTCTTCTCCAGCGTTTCGTCGGTAGACTGTAGGGTTTTTACCATTTTTGTAGGCAGCGGCGCCAGAATGTCGTCGAGCACTCCGAGAGCTCGAGCGAGTAGTGCTCCATATCGCTTCAATGAAGAGGGTTTGAGGAACTTGTTTGGGTTGTTCTTGTACGTCAGCAACTTCCAGGTATTAGCCATTTAACCCACAGGTCTCCTCTTTTAGTGCTGCGAAACTCCAACGTGGCCGCGATGCCGCGTTTAGACACTATACTCTCCCACCGTTTCACCAGAGTATCCGTTTCATCGATAGACGCCAGCTCATTCTTGGAGATCCCCTCAGGAATCTTGGCACCGCCCGCCCATGCCGGAGTTTTGGATTTGGCCTCCCACGTTTCGAAGTGTCTACTCGCCTCGGGCCGGTGCTCTATAAAGGCCGTTTCGTCCTCATCATCGAAGTAGTCATCACCGTCCAAACCCTCTCCGCGGCTATATGGATAGGTATCATCAACATAATCATCATCATAATCATCATCATCGAGGTAATCGTCTCGGTCGCCCGTAGTGCGATCGAATTCGTCCATGCCAATATCGAGACCAGCCATCTTTAATAATTATTATTATTATTAAAGACAAAACAATACAGGTTTAATGTTTCAATAAAATTAATTATGTCTTCGAGTCAATACGGTCGCAAACTCAATCCATACCGCAGACTGCGTGAGCCCCTCGGGGCAAAAGGCGTTAGACAGAGTGTCGTTATTACGAACAACCCATCGACGATCGACCAGAACCAGCAGCTCTTGGTCCGCTTCCCCAACCTCGGAGCTAACGACGTCATTGTGCCGGGTACTGTTCGCCTCGCTTTCACTATTTCGCTAACGTCGACGAACGCGGACCGAACCGTCGTTCAGAACCTGGGTCGCGCCATCGTCAAGAAGACCATGATAAAGATTTCTGGTAATGAGGTGATGTCGATCGACGACAGCGACGTCTACCATTGCTATCAGGACCTGTGGAAGACGTCACACGAGCGTGAAAACGCTGTCTATCAAGGTATTGACACCAGCAAAAATAAGAACGTAACCAAACTTAGAATCGGGGCTGCTAACAAGGTAGATAACAACGCTAGTGACAACGCGGTCGCGGGCGCTTACGGCAACCGCTTCTACATCCCGCTCGACTTTGAGTTGCTGGAGAGGTCACATGCCCTACTATCAGAGCGCTTTGGCTGACCGCCTCGAATACGAACTAACGTTCAACGACTACGGCCGAGTTATCATAGCCAGCGACATGTTATCGACGTATACGATCGATAATGTTTCGCTGGAGTACGACATGGTCACGATGCCCGAACTCGCGCGATTGATCAGAACCCAGTACGCCGGGCGCGTTGCCATACTTACGACCGAGTTCTTCGCCATCGTAAGATGACGAAAGACAAAGGCGACACATTGTGGAATATTAACGTCAACGTACCCGCCCGCTCGATGAAAGGTATACTGATGCTGTTCGAGGAGGCTCGGGTAGCGCTCGGTGTTAGAAAAACCGACAGATTCTATAACCCCAAAATCACGAAGGTAGAGGTGACGATCGAGGGAGTCCCCAATCAACTCTACAGCGCGGGTCTTCGCGCGCACCAGCAGTGGGACGAAGTAAGAAAGCAGTTTGCTGCCGGCTCTAATTTGCGCTCTCCGGAGGTTGCAGCAGTTGCCAAAGACCTACAATCTCTCGGCCGTCTCCCTCGCAGAGTTCCTGAATACCAAATACGCGTTATGGCTAGACATGCGAGCCAGCGACGATGACCAAATACACGGCAGCGGACGCCAAGTTGAGAACGCTAGCGAGGGTGTGACGATCCAGATAACCAAAGAGGCGGACGGAGCCGGGCCATTGAACGTGTACTTATATATAATTACAGACGCACAACTCAACATCGAAGATGGCCGATACGTCTCAGCACCCTACTGATTTAATAAAAAAATCATCTAACGTTTTATTAATTAATAATTTTGAAAAAATTAAGAAAATTAACAATCAATACCAATTCACGATTGGAGATGCTCACTCTGCCATAATATGTGGCAGACAGGATGTGGAAAAACGGTTTTCATCCTAGACTTGCTCGAGGGCTCCTACCGCGATGCCTTTCGTCATATTGTGATCCTGTGTCCCACTGTGCGGCACAACGATACTTATCAGCGGCGCCCTTGGATATGGTCCGATCCTGAGGTATACGTTATTGACCCGGGTGATAGGCTTCACGATTGGTTGCGTGGTTTATACCAAAGATTCCAGGGTGAGCCCACCCTATATGTGATTGAAGATTGCTCGGCCAAGGCGGCGATGACCAAAAAGAAGGACATGCTCTCGGAGCTCGCATTTTCTGGCCGCCATGCGAGGCAAAGCGTAATGGATCTCCACTCAAAAATACAACGCCGTCCCTCAAGGATCTGCGCGAGCAAACGAAATGGGTCGCCCTCTTTCACTGCAAGGACCGAGACTCATTCGATGACTGTCTTCGAGAGAATGACGTTATCCCAACGCGCGAGGAGCGCCTGGAGGTTCGACAGATGCTTTCCGAAACTAAGCACGCCAAGCTTCTGCTAAAGACTGATCAACCAACTGCTTATAAAGTTATCAATTAATTAATAATTTTGAAAAAATTACAAAGTAATAAGCTATTGCAACGCTTAACAATGCTTAGCAATTGCTGAACAATGCTTAGCAATTGCTGAACAATGCTGAACAAATACTGAACAAATGCTGAACAATGGTTAACAATGTTAACAATTTTCTGCTCCGCTGCGAGCTTTGTTGCGAGCATAATGGTGATCATAAGTATCGGGTGGTGCGCTTGGCAATATGTTAAAGTGATGAGACTTGTTAGAATAGTTAAATTACTAATTTTGAAAAAAATGAACTGCGACGAACTTCTCGATCAGCTAATGGAAGAAACCTCAACTCCGACTGCCAACATTCTGAAAGATAATGAAACATCAACTCCGACAGAGCAATCGGGATCAACTCCAACTCCAACGGCAGTTGGTATTGGGTTGAGTGCAACGACTCCGAATGAAAATGCGGCGCGACGCGAGCGTCTAGCTGCGCTGGTTGCTGGGGGACAATCGGAGCATTATCTAGGTAGGCGTCTCTCAGTTTGTCAGGTGGATAAGATGTCAGATGCGGAGAATCGATAAAATGTATGCGCGATACGAATCCAAATTGGGAGCAGAGATGACAAAAACTCTTGGATCGGCGGCTATTCATTTGTACGCTACCGCCGTTAGTAGACTTCTCCCTATACCAAACACCGAAGGGTTGATTCACGATCTAGAGACTGACCCTTTTATAGGACACACTCTTAGAACGGCATGCTGCTCAATTTATCACAAGTTTGGAATGTACTTACTCCACTAACAACCGCGTTGACCACGGGTAAACACTGTCAATTTGGACATATATGCCCACGAACTATAAGCCCTGAAAATGATGACACAAGACACACCCACGAGAGTGACGGAGTTGAACCAGATTGCTCCAACACAATCGAACCAGATTGTTACTCCGCCACTGGATGACATACCGCATATAAAAAATCCCAAAAGACAGGCAGCTGGGCGGGCGGCGGCTGCCACCCGAAAAGTTAAACAAGATAAAATACTCGCCGAGCTTCGAGAGGCTAAACAGTCGTTGCAATCTGGTACGGAGACAGCAAAACATCTGAAGACAGAGCAATCGGGTTCAACTTCAATCCCGAGTGCAACAACACCCCAAATTCACAAATTAGAAGCACACCCAAATTCTTTGAATTTGTCACCCAATACCAACTCCCGTTGGAGTTGGACTGAACCCCAATTCACGAATTGGAGTTGGTTTGTTGGTGGTAGTCTGGCAGTTGTTGGTGCCCTGTGCGTGTGGAAATACCCGAAAAAACAACCAGCCAGTGTACAGAAGAAACACCAAGCATCAACAATGTTGAATTTGGATGCGCCCCATTTAAACATTGATCGCGACCCCTTTTATATGCAATAATTATAACAATGGCTGAACAAGATGGTAAAATGTTAGTGAATGCGCTTTATCACGCCGTGATGATATCGGGTTTCAGTATCGGGTATGCTCGACTATCAAAGATGGCCCTAGGAGGAACCGCTCCCAAATTGGACTTTACTGTGAGAGACGTAGGGCTCGCGACCTTAGATGTAGCGGCCGCAGTTTGGACCCGAGATTATCTAGTTAAAGCTGTAATTCTACCAGTTAATATATGGAAATAAATGGCTTCAATCGCAGTAATAGTAGGTGGTGCGCTTGTAAACGCATTGGCGTTCAGCGGTAGCAACTTTATATTCTCTAAAATGAAAAGCTCGAACGTGGATGAGGAGCGTAAGCGTCACGATTTAGCTGTAGAACAACTCAATAGCGCAAAGGAAGCGTGGTCGAAAAAACGAACCGCCCATCTGGACTGGGTCAATGAAGAGCTTCGCCGCGAAAATCACGCCGCACAAACTTTTCAGAACGTTGAAGAAGCCAACCGCGAGTACGCGCTGGCATATCCGCACAAAAGTCTCGATCCAATGGATCCCGAGCCCCAACTTTCAGATTTCTATGTACCGTCAGAGGCCCAAAAGGACCGCGAGATCGCGTTCATCGTCGTGGGAATGGGTGTGGTGGGTCTCGTCGGCTATTATATTCAATCGAGATTTTAAATTAATTAATTAAAACAATTTTTTTTATAAAAATATATATATAGAACGATGTTAGTTGACGAACTTTATGACGCTATGATCGATGTAGGCTACACTGCCCAAAAACATCGTTTACCTGGTGCAAAGAGTATGATTCGTCTGGCCCGAGATTGTCTCGAGACGTGGCGCGAGGACGAAAAAGAGGCCACCCTTTTCGCAAAGCGGATGTTAGATGAATTAGATTCCCCTCTCCTGTTCCAACCCAAACGCGATTGGGGCTGCAGCAAAACTTCCAACAAAGGTTTATTATTAACGACGCAGTTACCGGACGAACTGGCGAGGGCATGTTGGAGATTGTCCGATATATTAGAATACTTCGCATACGATGAACACGCGCAAACTTGATACCAAACTAACGCGCAAGCTGTCAAATACATACATACTATAGCCCACGCGGCTACTGGAAGGGACTAGCGGCCATCAAGAACCTCGCGGCGGCGACCAAGGTTTCAGAAAACGCTGTCAAGGAATGGCTCAAGAAGCAGGCCATCTGGCAGATCTATTTACCCGCGCCTCACAATATTCCGCGCCCGAAATTCGACGTGCCGGTGCCGAACCAAGTTCACCAAGCGGATCTCCTGTTTCTCCCCCACGATCGCGTCGGTCGCAAGACGTACAAGTACGCACTGACAATCGTTGACGTAGCGATTCGTTATAAGGGGGCTGAGCCGTTGGCCACTAAAGAGTCTAAGGATGTGGCTGAGGCTCTTTCCCGAATATATAAGAGGAGTGCTCTCAAATGGCCGAATCTTCTCCAGGTCGATCCCGGCCGCGAGTTCATGGGCGCGGTCTCTCATCTATTGTCTAAGCATAAAGTTTCTATCAGACGCGGCCGCGTCAACATCCACCGGGACCAGGGGATCGTGGAACGCTTCAATCGAACCCTGGCTGAGAGACTGTTCGCGATCGACCGAGTGGGTGGCCAGACTGCCCGCCGTGGTCTCCGCACTGAACGGAGAGGTGACCAGATTGGTAGGTAAGAAGCCTGTAGATGCTATCAAGTTTAAAAGGGTGACGAGCAAGCCCTCTGCCGTCTCGCGCGGGCGACCCGTTGGTTTAGAGGAGCAGCGGCTTCCATTAGATATTGACGTCCGGTACCTCTATCAACCGGGAGAGCTCGAAGGTGGCAGCCGCCGCGCGACTGATCCAGTGTGGTCTCTCAATGTATATCATCTAGATCGATCTATTACCAAACCCGATGAGCCCGTGCTCTACTATTTGGATGATGGTCCATCTCGCGGGTTTGTTCGCGAAGAACTTCTTATGGTGCCTTCTGGCACACAGCTACCCCCGATTACTTAAATCAATAGAGGTTCTGTATGTATTCCGTCTGGTAACACGCGTCTTTTATCGTAGTATGCCGAGAGTCCTAATTTTTGTTGACAGTACGTTTTCATAACGCCGTCTTTCATTTTAAATCCTCTATTTTGTGCTACATCTATAATGTGTTTTCCATCTTCTGTAGTTTCACTTAGTACTCGTTTATATCTATCCCAATTTAAATTGTTAGTTCTCTTGGTACATTCCTTTCGCAGAGTTTTTATTAATTTTAATTTGTTCCCAAATTATCTTTAGTGAAATTAATTTTTTCTACGAAATAACACTTACTAGATAACGCTATCGCCCTATCCCCGCTAAATTCCATTTTGAAAAGTCCGGGCTCTCTTTCGCTCCATTTATCCCAAGCCAACCATTTCTTTTTTTCTTTTTCAAACTCGTCTAGTAAGTTAGGTCTAATCAATTCCTCTATCGTTTTTCCACTAACTCCTATATACATACTATCAGTATCCATCTGTATTAATTCAAAGTCTTCTCTTTTTACGTATTTGTCTAGAAATTCGTAGTAAAATTCCAACATTCTCAATTTAGCTAGTTGATAAACCGCTATTCCACAATGGAATGGTTTATTTACCGCACACCTGGGTTTTCTTGAAGATATTTCGTACGCATCTCCTATCTCTTCCAAATCGTCAAAGAATGCAGATCTTAATGCTTTGTCAACACAGGTTTCGTTTTGTGTATATGTCGTATTTAAATGTCTATCCGTTGCCTCTATCATTTTTCCACAACACGAGTTTCTAATAATTTCATTATGTCGGCTACTGGTTTCTTATTTGGTTCTACATCGCCTGTTCGTCTTGCGGCTGTAACTTCTTTTGCGAACCATTCGAAGGGTTTACCACTAATATAATCTATAACACGATGAACTCCAGTTATTTCTAGGCCGTGTTTTAAATACCATTTCAACAGTGGTGCGTACAGCAATACTTTGGTGGCCGACATAGATCCCACCAATTTTCTTCCATTTCCTCTAGTTCTTCCAGTATCTTTCAAATATTTTATCATGTGTGTGGGAACTTCATCAACCTCTACTTCTCTGTTTATAAATATTGGGGACATTTCAGAAAACTTATCTTTTAAGTTGTGTGGAACTTCTATATCCAAACCAAACCCAAACCAGTCTCCAGATACTCTTTTACAAAACTTTTTAATAAATTTAGGATTATGTGGGGTATCTATATGGTGTATAGTTTCTCGACCACACGGCATCTCTTTATTTAACGTAGATAAATATAACGCGTTTGCATCGTACCCCTACCCCAAAACAGCCTTGCAAGGTTTGTTAATTCCTGTGGAATTAGATCTAATATTTGAAACACCAGCTTCTGCATAGCGTGTAAATACTATTGATGGACCGCCAACTAGAAGCGTCTTTCATCATTTCGTATGTTTCTTCTGTTGGTGCATATAGAGCATCCTCCGGTATAATTTTTTGTTCTTTAATGGTTCCTCTCAATAAATATTGTATAGCTACTCCAGGTAGTGTTACAGCATCTTTGAAAATATCCACACCTCTGTGTTTATAAATTCACACATTTTTTCCACCGCTTCTAGGAACGGTGCTACATCTAAATCGTTATAATATTTCAACCAATCTCTGAAAGTTTTCATATTATTTTCTTCGAAAATTCTACGACATTTACTTAATTCTGTTTCATCTATTCAACATTTTCCCAGATAGTTTGGAATACCAATTCTCTATATCCGGTAGTCCTGGGTAATCCAGTTTGTCTGGAGAATCGAACCACTCATAAGGAAAGAAAGATTTCTGTCCTTTGCATTCGTAGGCTTTTATCCAAACTATCATAACTTACACCAGGTCCTAGATAAAGTATTACATCAAGAAATCTAAACTCTGGAGTAAATAGAAATATTGTTGCGTTTGCACGTTTTCCGACCATTACTTTCTTTGTTGTTGATGCCAGTTCGCCTACTAGGTATTTCTTTATTAAGTTTATATCATACTTACTGCTGTTAAAACCTATAACCGGCACTTGCTCTATCCACTGTTCGATCTTGGCGATTTGGTTTTTACGTAAATGTTCTGTATTAAACCTATATCTTGACCACACTTCTTCTCTTATAGCTTTTCCCCTGACTTTCAAATCTTCTACGAATTTTTCTATAAGTTTTGCGGGATCTTTATCACAAATATGAGTTACTGTTCCTGAGAAATTATCTCCTATACTAACGCTTACCGGAACGTGCTCGGCTTCGTACTCTAGATTATTACCGAGAGTTTCAAATTCTGGGTTGAGATATGCCTCAAAATCGTATACTATCTGATATGGATAAAGAGTAGTGTCGCAACCGATCTTTATGTCTTTACCCGTTCTTTGAAATTCGCATTCCCACATAACTACTAGGTTGAATTCTTTGCTTCTTCTAATAAATGTATCTCTTCTCATAGTGGATGCGCGTTCTTCTTTTCTATGCTTTGCATGAATCTCACACCCTTGCCAGTAACAGCCGTGATATTGATATACGGTATTGGTTTCCGTACAGTATCCATCTACTGGAGCTCCTAAAATCCATCTTTCACCCCCGTGTCCACACTGTTCATGGTGAATGTGAATTCCCTCGCGCTTTTCCACAGAGTACATCCAATCGATCGCCCATAACTGTTTAGAACTTTTTGGGTAGAACGCTTTCTCGAACGACGAACGCGGGCGCTCTAAATAATTACCATCACATACTATTTTTGTCTCACCTTTCATACATGTTGGTCCGTGTCTCTTCATATTACTCGCTTTCGTGAATTTCTGCTTGCAATTATCGCAGGCGTAAATTTTAGATAGGTTTTTAAGGTTTTTTATCAGAAATGCGTGATTATTAAACAGTCCTATTGTCATTGGTTTATTACCTATTTCATTATAGTGTGCTGGTACCTTTTTCAACCACCATACGTCATATTTGGTCGGTTGATATACTTCTATACCTACCTTAAAAACCTCTTCAACCTTTTTTTAGATCTGAAAAAGGAATTGGTGAAACAACATTACTACCGAAATATTGCTTACTAAGTTCTTCCGCTTTTTCTGTACATCTGTCAGGTCTGATCTTTTTATTTTTTATCAAGGTGCATAGCTAGACACCTGAACAGACAAAGATCGTCATTATACTTATCTAAAGAATACATACCTTTTCTATTCCTCAACCATTCTGGAAGTTCTCCTCCTGCCGCTTCTTTGGATTGTAGTCCCAAATCTATTCCCCTACTACCCTGTATTAGCTTTACAAAAACCTCTACCCATCTTACAAACTTCCACTTTGTATTTGGTCTGTCTATTTTATCGGACATTATTCGTGTTTGCTCCTTATCTAACAGCCATTTTTTAACGGTTTTCATTGATGATAGTGGTTCGCTACCACCGAGATTTTTGTGAAATATTATAGTTTTAGGTTTTCCATTTTTAGTTTCCTCCATATGTTCTAGCTTGTAAGAATATGAATATCTCAAATAAAAATTGGTTGTTAGATACGGAGCGAGTTTATCGGACATGCGTTCAGACTCGTTAATGTTAATGTTTTTACGAAAGGATAATGTAACTACCCGTCTTCCATTTTCTACCTTTTCCAATGTTTCATCGTGAGCCCCCAATATTTCTTCACCTTTTTCCACTATCGCGCGACCTGTGTGTCTAATTTGAGACGTGCTTGAAGGTAATTCTTTAGAATTAATTACACTAGCCCTTAGCTCCGCAATACTTTCTTTTTGAATTATGTTACCAACTTCCTCCGCTAGTGAGAGGTCTTTAAATGCCCCTCTTTTATAGGCGCGGGTAAACCGCTTCATAAACGCCTCATTCTTTGTGGCATTTATCAGCTTTGTCAACCCCCTAACTCTCAACCGTGTACTATAAGTAATCCCTAGAGATTCGGCTTCTCTTCTCAAACTTTCTATTTCTGACGTTATCATATTTTCTGTAATATAACCTATGAAATTTATCTGTTCAATTGGTCTTGAAAACATTATGTTTTTTTCACGACCAATTGAATATAAACATATACATATACATATATAATGGAGTGTGAGACTTGTTGTAAAACGTTTACGCGTAAAGACTATCTACGAAGGCATCTAGCGAGACGTAGAAAGTTTCCTTGTCCCCCCCCCACAATTTCAATGCCCCAGATGCCCTTGTAAATTCGTTAGTGCCCAAACTCTTTGTAGACATAAGCAACTACGCTGTCAGGTGGCTACAGGTGAACGTGGTAGACTAGAGCTGGTAGAATTAGTTGCTGATCTACGGAATAAATTAGCTATATCGGAGGAGGAAAATATGGAGTTGGAATATAGACTATTGCGTGAGGACGCATTTAAATCGGAAACTTATTAGAAGAAATTCATAAATTTACTGTCGGAAAAACATGATGTATTTATGACAACGAGACAAAAATAAATCCTTTTTAAGACTATCGTTTTATCTGTTCAATTGGACGTGAAAACAACATGATGTATTTATGACACCAATTTTGGATTTTTCGGGGTGGTGGGAGACAATTTCCTCGTTAACCAATTTTTGATTTTTAGGGGGTGGTGGGAGTAGTATATGGGAGTGGAAATGATGCCACCGTAGGTGGTATCATTTTGACTCCCTATATACTACTCCTGCTGGTTTCTAAACACAATTACGGAAATTGTATCCATTTTACCATCCCTGTTAAGCATTTTACACCCGTGATCAATAATTGTGTCATGCTCATGACCTCACAGTCTGCACTAATGTCTGTTCCATGGTTTGCTGCCGACGAACATTTGGCTATTAAACACATTAAATCTAAAAACTATTTAAAAGTAAGTACTTTTTCATCAATAACAAAAATTTCACCCTGCCCAAAAAAATTGTGTTTGATGAAATTCCATCAAATATTGATTTTATTGCGAAAAACCGATTTTCTTATGGGAATTTAACATGGGGAGTCAATTTCCAAAATTTTTCGTTTTTTGATCCTGAAGGATCAAACAACTAAAATGTTTGGAAATTGACTCCGAAACCTGGCGAGTTAGTTTGAAAAATGATGTAATTAAGAAAACAAAAGTTAGATTTTGAAAATCGGTCCACAAATAAAAAAAATATTTAAAAAAATCTATTTTAGCCCCCATGTTAAATTCCCATAGGAAAATTGTTTTTTTTTATAATAAAATCAATATTTGATGGAATTTCATCAAATAATTTTGATTAGGGAGGGTGACCTTTTTCTTATTGATGAAAAAAATATTTCTTTTAAATATTTTTTAGATGTAATGCGTTTAATGGCCAAAAGTTCGTCGGCACAAAAACGTGGAACAGACAGTAGTCACAACCGTCCTTATGACCTCATTTCTCCAGTCACATCAATTTACAAATGAAGGGGGGTCAGCAGAAGAAGGGGGGTCAGTCTGTGTGGCCAGTCACACTTACATATGTCTTTTAAATCGCCATGGCCTTCTGCACTGGCCACAGAGGTCATATGGCTCATTTTTATATGTTATCTCCTTTGAGATATCATATTATGTCACGCAAATTTCTATGGGGGCAGCCATTGGTAGTACGACGAGTACGACCAAGACAATAGTGCCCTGTGCCTACTTATCATATGGCGTTTTGGTCTGACTTGCTTGGTATCTAAAACTCTACATATTCTCTATAGTTTTCACAGTTTTGGGCTCAGTTTATCAGTTAAATTTTGAAAAATACAAATCAAGACAGTTCGTGCGTATGAATACAGCAGCTATTATCTTTAGTTCGCGCAGTTAGGTAGCAGTGACCAGTTAGCCGCCAATTTCGTACACTTGTTTTCTGGAAATTACAAACAGTAATTTATTCTAGAGAACACGTATAGATGGGAATGGGTTTGCACCAGCACAGTACATTTGCCTCTGGATGATAATTGAGAAAATATGCAACTTTCAGTCTCTAGTTCCGCAAGTGATCAGTTATTGTGGAGATAGCATATTTCGTTCTTGCAGTAAACCATACATATTGTATCACAAAGGTCATATACAGCACATTTCTCCAGACACAACTACAATAGACGGCGTCAGTTGAAGAAGGGGGATAAGTCCATAAACTTGATAAAGGACAAATGAATGGGTCAGTAGATGAAGGACTTAGCCCCCTTCTGTTTCACGAAAGCTGCCCAAATGTATGGCCATATAAACAATGCAAAAACAATATTTTTTTCCATAATATTAAATTAAAGAAAAATTTAAGAATGAGCCTTCTTTTTATTTCGTGAAATTTGGTCCAATATTAATTTTATTACGAAAATACAATTTCCCCATGTGAAATCGTCATATACATCTTCACATAGTGAAGAGTAAAGATGTCTATGGGGGTTTAACATTGGGATTTCTTTCTAATTTCAGAAATAGTTGACCAATTTTCAAAATGTAACTTTTTGTTTCTTAGTTAGATCATTTCCAAGCTATCTAGCTAGGTTTCAGAATCAATTTCCAATTTTTTCGTTTTTCGACTCCTCCTGCAGGTTCTCCACTCTTGTTTCCTATGTTAAATTCCCATACAGAGCTCATTTTTCGTAATAAAATCAATATTTGACCAAATTTCACGAAATAAAAGAAGGCTCATTCTTAAATTTTGATAAAATTTAATATTATCAAAATAAATATTATTTTTGCATCGTTTATATGGTCGTAAAATTTGGGCAGATTTCGTGAAACAGACAGTAACCTCTTCAAGTACTACATATTCAAGGTGCATGATCACGTGGTTATAACAACAACAACAGTGGCTGAAAGTGTTGAAATCTTGAAAGTATTATTAGATATTTTCCTTAATATGAAACGGATTTTTTATCAAATATGGCGCAGCAAACGCGTCTTCGTGAGCTGCATTTGGTGGTCCAGGGAGTTTGGCACAGACTTATGTCGTTTTTGCGAAGAATCGACACGGAAATCGATTCTTCGCAAAAACGACAGAAGTTTGGGCGAAAATACAGAGACCACCAAATGCAGCTTAACAAGACGTGTTTGATGCGCCATATTTTATCAAAATCAGTTACGTAATAAGGACACTATAAAAAACACATACTTTGAATCAGATGGATTATGGAAATTTCAGTACTTGTTGTTGTTGTTAGTACCACGTGATCATACACCTTGATATCTCTCTTGCAGTAAACCATACAGACTATATTCGTCCGCCCAGCTGGCACAAGCCGGCGCTGGTGCGGCGGCCTACGGTACACTTCGACTACCTACAGACAGACGATGCCCTTCCCTACCCAGCACCGCTGAAAAATACATCGGAGGCCAAGGTAACATATAAATGTGGTTTATGAAAAAACACCAAAACTACCGCACATCGCTACAAATTAATCGGAGGCCAATGTAACATACATGTATGTATAGTCCTTGCTACTAGTTTACAAACAAACCGGTCATAAACAAAACACAGAATAGGTGAGACGGGTATAACAAAAATACATATGGCTGATGACAAAATTCGAACACAGTATACCCTGCCCTCCCTGCACCACTGACACATACAATGATGCCAAGCTACCGTAAATTACACAAGGTAGCGTTTATAGTCATGGTCCATGGCAGAACCAGAGGGTTTCATCTATGATCAGTGTAGATCCGCGGTGTTCGCTGGAAACATACCGATAATAGGGGATCATAGCTAGTTATTTCCCTTTTAATTTATTTATAGAAATCCGGTCCAAGTTTTATGGCCTAATCGTTTGTAATAAAATCGAATATCACATGATTTGTTGTGTAAAGATGTCATTATAGTGTGTTCGACTAGTGTTGATCCAGATCATAAGACATACCTGCGCAATTTGATCATGCACTGCATTATTTGCCAGATTAATATTTTCACACATATTAATTGTATTGCAATCAGTGTCGACCCGGAACAGACTGCACATATCTGGGTATACCCTGTTTGCAGTCTTTATTTTTGCGCAATCATGAATACGCTTCTCACAGTAATGCGTTTCCTTAATGCTGCCATATTCCACCAATACGATGTATGTACACACCATTGACTGTAAGCACATCTGTAAACAATTCGCCAACGTTGGTACAACTAAGTACGAGTCACATCAGTAACTACGTACAACCAGCAGTCATGTTTCCTGATATCATTTACCTCTATTGCTGCAGCACAATTTCGCTGGCATGATGATGCAAGGCAATGCGGCAAAGGCGCGACATTCCTCTTACAACAGGGAAGCCAAACACCGCCTGGACGACAATCGCAGCACGCATTTCGTAGTCGGCTACACGCCGTTTGACTTTTCATCGGAGACACGATTAAACTTTCGTGGTGATGCGAAGGGTGAGCAGGAAGTGCCGGTTGCGGGGAAAACAGAGAAAGTTGCCCCGACCAAGTTCCACCACCTGTCACACAGCCAGAACACGGTGGATCTCGTTGCGGCAGACCCGCATATAACCAACACGCGGGAGAGCCTACCAGCGCGGATCATGTACCAGCCGGCCCCGCTCGAGCGAACCAACACAACATCGGTGATGAAGAAGGACTATACGCCACTCTACAAGCGATCGTATGTATTGTTACTAGGCTTACCTGATGCGTCGGAACAGGTCCGGCAGGTCTGGCAACTGCCGGATGAATAATTTTAACATATTTGTAATTCATGTATAAAAAAACGGAATGTAATTATTTGTTTACAATTTATCTCGTTTCTCATCAAAAGGGTATGTTGTTACCACTCAGTTGAACTGTCTCGAACGTCCCCAGAACGTTTTTATAAGCATGGAACCCAGTACTGAGGTTATGTCCGGAATATATCTAGTATTGATAAGTATGGGGCTGCAAAAGTACCAATTGTGTCCTTATCTGAGGTAAATGACTGTATCCCTTGCAAGAATGGCAGATGGGTGCACACAGTCAAACCTCCATTAACAGCCACCTCTATACAACAACCCTTTCTGTAACACGTTTATTTCCCAAATGGATAAATCTATATATTATTAAATTCCTTACGTAGAGATGTTTCACTGATATTCAAGATATTTTTTGTCTATTATTTCAGAATGACGGAAGCTCAACTAAAGACATTGGATAAATACGACGTAGTAACATCAAAGGATGTAGCGAACTCCCACTTCTTCCATACGGATAACTCAGGACGTAAGTCTACAAGCGATCTGGTGATTATGGCACTTTCACAGCATGTACTCTTAATGTTTTGCTCGAAATCAGGCAGATTGATTGGTCGAGGCTGAGTTGTGTATCAAGCACAGTCAACCCATCGAATCACATGTATCTGATATCAAGTGCAAACTCGAGAACTTGAACTGGCTTTCATAATCATAGTCCATTACTTCATACATACATTGTATTTGAAATTCTGTATTAAACTGATAAAATACAAATTCCAGAATATATCCAGATGAGCTTGAACACTGCCAGCAAAACTCAGTAAACATCTTTGTCATGGCACCTGTAATATGGCACCTGTAGTTACACCAGACACATATTGTGCTGTGTGGACACAACTATAGTATTGCTCAATTCGGATATTTGTCTTATCAATAAGTTAATAATCAACACAAGTAGGGCAGTCTAATATGGGCTCATAGTTTATATACTATTGGCTAACTACCAACACAACTATAAATGCGAATGATTGTCGTTTGATCCTGTATTGCCAATCCGATGCTAATGTTACGGATGGACAGATGGACAGAAGGATGTCTGAACAGAACGACAGTAATGGGGTGCTTGTGTTTATGTCGAACAGAGCAGGTGCATGTCAACCTTCATAGATGGATGCCAAAGTCACACATTTCCAACCAAACTGTAATTCTGTCTTGCAGGTAACAACTTTGTCACCACGGCCATGGACGACTTCATAAAGCCAGAAATTATGACAGGTATTTGTATAAATGTTCCACAACTGACAAAATCACAAGTGTTGCCTAGTTCAATATATTGTATGTATTGGTGTTTAACGGTATAAGAACATCTAATGTCATTTAAAGGTACATGCCCACTCAGTAGGCACAACATGCCAAGTTATAATATAGGGAGACAAATAGTTGTGTATATTCAGTAGATATGACATTTTCTGGAAAAATAAACATTCATTCACCATTACCCCACGTATTGATTGGCATTATTATACATTTTATATCAGACGAAAATTTCCACACTGATATCAGGGGCGATAACCGTGTTTCCTTAAACTTTTAACGGACATTACTATTTATTACTATATTATTTATTTCACCTCCAGGTGAATATCACATTTCTAATATCATTCTCGGACTCGTCTCGCGCAACGAGACGAGTCCGAGACTGATATCCAGGTGACTATCATATATGTCCACAATCATATGACCCGAAATTGGTTGAAATTGTTAGTGATATAATAATATCTTATGTTTCAGGTCGGAAGTATCTAGCTGCAAGATAGTGAGCAACACATATTAAATAGAGAATATTATTAAATAGAGAATATCCGTGTACTGAAGTGCTACAGTGTGCCTAGTCACTGTACATCGTAACTGACCCAGTACATTGACATTCGATTGGTGCCACTGGATCTCTGAATCTAAAATAGATCCAATAGCCGATTTCATCAAAATTACAAAGTATACCTATCTAGCAAAGTATACTTTGAGGGAGTAATCATTTATTTTTCCCGAAGTGCATTATTTCATATAGAACTAACGACTGCATATATTTGATGATTAAAAGTATGCAGAATTATTATACTGAATTTATTACATTATCACAGCCAAAATGGCTGTGATAATGTAATACATTCAGTATAATAAAAATTAATAAAATTATCTTTAACATTGAACATTTCTCCCTCAAAGTATACTTTGCTAGATAAGTATACTTTGCAGTGTTGGTGAAATAGGCTATTGATGTGTATGTGCAGTATTGTCGTCAAATGATCATATATCGGCACATAGCAGTCGGTAGAATGTTTACACAGAACTCCTTCACCCCTAAACAACATGTGATATTGATTGTTCCTGATGATTTTGCAAAATTCCATTTATCAGAAAGGGGTAGTCTTTTAAAAAAATATCTGAAGAAAAAAATAAATATATATTATAAACACTGTAGGACCTGATGAGACATCTAATCTGGATATACATGTATTGTGTTTTCAAACGTTGATTTTATATATATCGGATTAAAAGGGTTAAACAGACTCGATGACTGCTTTCAGTTCTTGGTCTATATATACAAGTTATCAATCACATGTAATACGTTGAAGTGGAAATTCAGATGGATACACGTACATCAAATAATGACGAAACAGGAATATTTATGTTTCCAACCGGTGTGACATCATTCAACCAATGTACACCCAGACCCTTACGTCAATACCAATAATCCATATTTACAGCCAATGGAACATTAAACATATGTTTAAGTAATAATTTGCAGCATAGTTGGCTTATATATGACTGGTTAACTAACCAGTAACTTATAGAGTAACCCTATAATCTTAATGTCTATCGAGAAACTAAACAAGATGTGACACAGCGGGGTTTTGTGCCATGTTGCCAAGCAATAGTATACAATATATATGTTCGCTATTGTGTGGATGAACCATCCAATAATTCCAGCACAAAAATATTTACACAATTCCCTAACATTTGATTGGTCCGTAGCAAGTCTCTGTCCAAAATTTATATCCCAGTAAACTCCATGCCGAACTACTTTCCGTAACCGTCAGGCGCAGTTAAAATAATTATTAAGAAAACGGAAAATAAATACTTTTTCTCCATGAATTTATTTCAAATGCTGGAATTATAAGGAATGAATGGCCTTTTTGTGGAATTTATCGGGGATATAAACTTGGAAAAGTCGCGGGAATACTGGACGAGGCCTTTTTTTTTCTTTTTTTTTCGAAAATTGTAATTTGTTATCGCTTCGTCCAGTATTCCCGCGACTTTTCCAAGTTTATACCCCGATAAATTCCACAAAAAGGCCATTCATTCCTATAATAAATATCTAGCAAAGAATGGGAAATATTGTGAAGCAGCATGACTGTGTCAAATACAAGGAAACAGAATCTGTGACTGTCAGAATGGAAAAAGCATCGATTTGTCGGATAGTGGGTAAATAATGTCAATGTACCTATTTGGGACGGTGGTTGTTTGTTATATGTTTTAAAGAAAGTAATAAAAATTGCAGCCTGGACCTGCCAAGCGTATACATACTTCCTACAACTTTGTGTTGGGATACCTTCCGTTGGTGACATCAAGGCACTATATAACAGAGAATTCCAATACATACGTAGTTATTATGCAGTTGAATAACACGAAGCAAGGATATGGTATAATGGTTGCAATTTTTAAATTATACTTATTAACCCTTTCAACACTACATACCTCTATAGTGGTGTTTGCAAACAGTGTAGATCCAGATGAGCCGGCTCGTGACGAGCCGTCTCATCCGGATCTGCACTTTTTGCAAGTATTTTTTCATATTTCTTAGAAAAAATCAGCCCCATTTTATAAATGGAGGAGTCTGAAAATCATTTTGTGGCAATTGGATTTGTTGGAAAACCAACATAATTATCACAGTCCATTCCAGTTACTTAGGGAAAAAAGGGTTAACTCGGCAGTCTACCAATTGCAATGGAAACCAAAACCGTTTGTGGATTTCATGGCCGTTGCTATGTAATCTGACTTTCTGCTGGTTTCTAAACATAGTCAGTTGTAACCAGTTAATCGTCCCTGCTTCCTGTTAAATTCACCTGTGCGTTGTTATGGTACTGAAGAATAGTTTCTTCTATACAATCCAATTACTTTAACTCTCTTTCTGTAATAATTGACTGTATATTTGTTAATATGTTGTATAATTGTTATACACAGTTGTATATAGTTTACATGTATGCAACTGTACCATGAATAGTATATAATCCAACTGTCTGTGATACACAAGGAACTGGGGACAGTTCACTAAACTTCATACGACTAAAATGTTCGTAAGTGCAAAATTATGATAAGGAGAGGAAATCTATAAGATAGCAATCTTTTGTTCCAATCCTCTTTACACTGCTTGTACATGTATACCGAAAAAGTATGTAATTACTATTTAATAAAATATGTTTATACCAAAATTATGATAGTCTGTAAATTTCACATTAACAATGTTTTCTTGTAGACAATCATTGGATTTACATTTATTGAGCATAGGCTGCATATGCAGCATATGGTCAATAAATGTAAATCCAAAAATTAAAATTTCCATACGATTCTAAATTTGCACTTACGAACATTTCAGCAGTGCGAAGTTTAGTGAAACGCGCCCCATGACTGCTGTTTATTGGATATTTTGCAGAAATTTCAGAATTTTCACTGAATATCTAGATGTAGATCTTATAATTTAAAATACAAAATCTCTGCAATCTGCTAATACAATCAGAAGTCATGTGAATGCTTTTCTGTATAATAGTGTTATAAATAAAATGTTATTGTCCGATGAACATGTGTTTCTTATTCATTTTCTTTCAATAATCAATACTATACACCTCTTGTTCACACTAGCGCACCAGATTTGACACAATGTCAAGGTGCATGATCACGTGGTTATTTATAACAACAACAACAATGGCTGAAAGTGTTGAAATCTTGCCCACTCCAAAGTAAGTATTAGTTGATATTTTCCTTAATATAAAACGGATTTTGATGAAATATGGCGCAGCAAACGCGTCTTCATGAGCTGCATTTGGTCGTCCAGGGAGTTCGGCACAGACTTATGTCGTTTTTGCGAAGAATCGATTCTTCGCAAAAACGACATAAGTACAGAGACCATCACATGCAGCTCATGAAGACTCGTTTGCTGCGCCATGTTTCATCAAAACCAGTTACGTAATAAGGACAATATAGAAGAATACTACTTTGAATCGGATGGATTCTGGAAGTTTCAGTACTTGTTGTTGTTGTTGTTGTTGTTGTTGTTGTTGTTATTAGTACCACGTGATCCTACACCTTGAATATGATCGACACTAGGTATTACGCACTGGGAGTACCAGCATACAATAGGTGTTGTTTTCGGTACCATCTCTATGCACCAAAGAGTTGTGTCACCAATGTGACTAAACATATATGCTCTATATATTAGTCTGCATATTTGGACCTTCAGAAGTAGTAGCTTAAACCTAGTAATTTGCAGACACAAGATGGCCGCCCATAAAAACGTGCTATACATGTCGGGCATATGGTATTATGGAAACAATTTTAAAACAAATACCTATCAATTTCAGACATTTAATACTTAATACACGATTAAATATTGATCAATATATTTTACTTAGAATGTGATGTGCAGAAATCAAAAATGGCCGCCATTTTACATGAATTTTGTTAAGTATTTAAAGAAATATGAATTACGTGTTGACACCACATACGGACATGACATTAAACTACTGTCTGTTTCACGAAAGCTGCCCAAATTTTACGGCTATATAAACAATTTAAAAACAAGATTTCTTTTGATAATATTAAATTAAAGGAAATATTAAGAATGAGCCTTCTTTTTATTTCGTGAAATTTGGTCAAATATTGATTTTATTGCGAAAAAAGAATTTCCCCATGTTAAATCCCCATAGACATCTTCACGGAGTGAAGATGTCTATAGGGATTTAACAAAGGGAATTTTTTTTGAATTTTAGAAATACTGGACCGATTTTAAAAATTTAACTTTTGTTTTCTTAGTTAGATCATATCCAAGCTATCTAGTTAGGTTTCGGAGTCAATTTCCAAATTTTTTCGTTTTTTGACTCATCCCACACTTCCTTACCACTTTTTCCCCCATGTTAAATTCCCATAGACAAATCAATTTTTCGTAATAAAATCAATATTTCACGAATTTCACGAAATAAAAAGAAGGCTCATTCTTAAATTTTCCTTTAATTTTTAGTAGTCTCAAGTTGTTTAACATATTTGCATTAGTAACAGTACGAAATAAAAACATATTATTTTGAGTATAAACGTGTTATATTGCATAAACAATATGGCCGACCTTATGAAACGAATATCCAATTTCTGAGCAATTGATAATATGCAATGTTGCTGTTTCAGCAGTCTAAGAATGGTTAATACAAATACACGTATGCCATGTGATTTGCTACACAATGTATATAAACCAACTTTACTGTAACAGAAAAGTGTGCAAATTCAAAATGGCCGCCATTTCATATAACTGTCGTAAATTATTATTACATTGTATAACGTTGCTATTAATGTCGGTACCACATACCCGTTCAAGACTGCAATGTTCCCACACATTGTATACCCATTCTTTGACATAAAAGCATACAAAGGAACAACCACATATTCATTTGCAAATTGAAGATATCCATCATTGTAACACGTTTCTGGAATGCAGGTAAGTTGTATACTGACAATAATACATGTGCAAAATGTATGGACATGCTTATTAATTGATATCCAAATGATAACTACTAATTTACAATTATTAACGTTTGTCAGACCGCCATGTTAAGTTCGTTCCGTTGTGTTAAAGTTATCTAACGAACAAAATATATATATAACCGGGCGTATGTGTGTGAACAAAACGAAACAGTCTTCGATCTGTCATGGATCCTGTCTGAGAATGTATTGGATGAACGTTAGACTGCTGTACTAACGGTCGTACGATCGAAATCCACCATTTGTATTCGAAACGGGCACATCTTATTAGCTCGTCTGCACGAAGAGCTTATGGCATACCGCCGGCGTCGTCGGCGTCGTCGGCGTCGGCGTCGGCGTCGTCCACAAACTTAACGTTGGGGTAAATGTCTTCTAACTTCTGTTTCAAGGTTGGGGTAAATGTCTTATAACGTCTGTTTCCTTTCATGGAACACCTTGTTATTTCATACATGCATTCCTCAGATGACCCTCTATCATGCTGTAGCAAATCCATGACCCACCACCCAGCCCTTACCCCAAGGTCAAGGTCACAATCTTAGCACATTCATAAACTTAACGTTGGGTAAATGTCTTATAACATCTGTTTTCTTTCATGGAACGCCTTGATATTTCATACACATGCATTCATCTGATGATAATGTATTCGTGCTATAGCAAATCCATGACCCACCGCCCATCCCTTACTCCAAGGTCAAGGTCACAAACTTAGCACATTCATAAACTTAACGTTGTGGTAAATATTTTATATATTCCTTTCATGGAATGCCTTGATAGTTCATACATGCACTCCTCAGATGACCCTCTATCATGCTGTACCAAATCCACGACCCACGACCCACCACCCAACCCTTGCCCCAAGGTCACAAACTTAGCATGTTCATAAACTTAACGTTGGGGTAAATGTTGTGTAACTTCTGTTTATTTACAGGGAACGCCTTCATATTTCATACATGCATTCATCTGATGATACTCTATCGTGCTATAGCAAATCCATGACCCACCGCCCATCCCTTACCCCAAGGTCAAGGTCACAAAGTTAGCACATTCATAAACTTAACGTAGGGGTAAATGTCTTATTACATCTGTTTCCTTTCATGGAACGCCTTGATATTTCGTACATGCATTCCTCAGATGACCCTCTATCGTGCTGTAGAAAACCCACAACCCACCACACAACCCTTACCCCAAGGTCAAGGTCACACACTTAGCATGTTCATAAACTTAATGTTGGGGTAAATGTTGTGTAACTTCTGTTTCTATACAGGGAACGCTTTGATATTTCATACATGCATTCATTTGATGATCCTCTATTGTGCTACAACAAATCCATGACCCACCCCCACCCCTTTCCCCAAGATCAACATCATAACCTTAACGTTGGAGTAAATGTCTTTTTATAACTTCTGTTTCTTTACAGGGAACGCCTTGATATTTCATACATGCATTCATCTGATGATTCTCTATTGTGTTACAGCAAATCCATGACCCACCCACCCCACCCCTTTCCCCAAGGTCAAGGTCACAAACTTAGCACATTCATACATGCATTCCTCATGTGAATAGCTATCATGCTGTAGAACATAACCACTGAGTGCGTTCATAAACTTGACGTTGGGCTAAATTTTGTTTTACTTCTGTTTTCAGGGAGCGCATTGATATTTCATACATGCATTCATCTTAATATGCTCTATTATGCTATAGCAAATCCACGAACCACCTTCCACCACTGACCCCAATGTCAAGGTCCACCGCACACCCCTTAACCCAAGATCAAGTTATATAATCAACTGTTCCAAGTTTGAGTGAAGGCTGCCAACAGGCGAGCTTCGTTGTCTTCTGACAACTCTTGTATAATGTTTTTATTAACAATAATGGCGTAAGGGTAATTTTCTTGTATTACTTTTGCTGCTGATATCACATATAAAAATGTTTGTCTGTTATTGATATGTGTTTTTTATGTTCCGTTATTTTGACATATAATATTTTCTTTGACACAGTTTACAGATAACTGTCCACATTAACCATGCTAACTGCTATCGACCACCATTTACAGGTGAAAACTCTGTGTAAGCTACATTTTTTATTTACATACAGATGGTCGGCAGCATATTTGTAGACCGTTGTAGCCTGGGCCCGGTTTCCCGCACACCTATATGTTTCAGATCTGGTTAACTCGACGCGAATTTTCAGTTTATTGCTCAATTCTTTATTTCTAATGTAATGTATAAAATTAACATTTAGCGCAACCTTTATCTGCAAAAAACAACAAAGCCATGTATGTTACGATGTCTCATCTGTGCATATGCGCCGTCTGATCAGAACATAGGATGTCCGCCATTCAGTCACTAGGGAATCCTTTCTCGATTACCGACATGATATGGGTCGCCGATATTACATTTATTGCAGATATTGTAAGGTCCGTTTTTTTCAGCAGGTGGACGAAGTACAGCTGTAAGCGGGACAATGTCGTGAACATAGAGAATATTAGTATAGTGTCATGAACGTGAATAAATATCTGTCGAGGCTGAGAAATCAGGATGGGCGAGGCTTGCCGAGCACATCCTGATTTCGAGCCGAGTCAGATATTTATTCACGTTCATGACACTATAATAATATTCTATTTATCCCGTTAACCACATCAAAGTTGTTCAAATGTCTCTAAAAATGCATTTGTGGCCTCATAAGTTTGTCTTCTGAAGCGACAAGATTATCGTGTTACGTCATTCACGTAATGACGTAACGTCATACATAATGACGTATCTACTAGACGTGAACGAGAAAAAATACACGTACCTGCTTTTCACGTCTAGTAGCGACATAGTTGACGGGATAAATTCAACATTTATGTTGTCTGAATACGAGTATTTATTATGAAATTTAAAACATATTTACAAATAGAGCAGATTCTGATGACACGGCTCGTTATGAGTTGGCTCACCTGTGTCTACACGGTTTTGTTGAAAGTTTCGAATTAGCTAGGGTTACCACATCTTTGACACACTTCCTGGTGTTGTTTCTGTATTAACACGGCTCGTGTGCAAGGTATGTGCATGAGGATGTGATAAATAAGTTGGATCACGTCTTTGTATGAATAATATCGTCTAGCATTACAGGATCCCGTTCCGGATACGGATAACAAAACGTCTGATCGAATATCAACATGATTAATGGAAGAAACTATTTTTAGTTGAAATTAACATGAACTACACTTATTTTCACGACCATGACTATTTGAAAAGCATAATAAAGGGGGTTGAATAAATGATGTTTATATCTGAAGTAACTTAATATGTTATACCTGAAGTAGCTAAAGCTCGCCCCAATAAAGCTGTTTAAGGCTCAACCGAATATATTTTATATTCGACGGCACTAACCATGTATTTACTATACTGTAACGTCGTTTGACGTGGCTTTTACGTCCTGCATAGTGGCGTTGTATAAACTATAATATCTTAATGAATCTTAATGAATGTTTCAGATATCATGATCAAATAAAAAGCATTCAATTCATCATACAAATACCATTGTCATAGTAACAAAATGTTAATTTGACCAAGAATTTCCCGAAGACAGGTTTTCTCGCGACGCGGCTCATATAGAGACGGGACCACTGCTTAGAGTCTCATCCGACAGACTAGTGGGATGGAAATACTATGTAAATATTTGTCATGCCTAGGATGAGGATTGAACTCACAACATCCGGTATTGGAGTCCAATGTGACATCACCTAGGCCACGGCCCATCCCTCCAAAGAGTATCAAGTTTTGGATTGACAATGGAATCAATCTGCAATTAAACAAATGGAAATAACTAAACAAATAGTGAGGCAGTTGTCTATATTGACACGGAAATCGATTCTTCGCAAAAACGACAGAAGTTTGGGCCAAACTCCCTAGACCAACAAATGCAGCCCATGAAGACGCGTTTGCTGTTCCATATTTCATAAAAATCCGTTGCATATTAAGAAAAATATCAAATAAAAGGTCAGCTCTTGAACGCATGTATTTTTGTTTAGTTCGACCTCTTTTGGAGTATGGTGATGTTGTATGGAGTAATTGCACAGACGAATTAAAACACCAGATCGAAACAGTACAGATAGAAGCTGCGTGCATAGTGTGTGGAGCTACTAAACTTTGTAATATTGATAAATTATATCAAGATCTCAGGTGGGAATCCTTGGAAAACAGACGAAATAAACACAAACTTATACTATTTTACAAAATGGTAAATAAACTATCCCCACAATATCTTAGCGATCTGATTCCTGAACAGATACAAGCACGGTATACCCTTAGAAACGCTACTAATATACCATTAGTACATTGTCGTACACAATTGTACTTGAATTCATATCTACCCCACACTATTCGTGAATGGAATAAATTGTCAGAACAGGAAAAAAATGCGCAATCAGTACCGTCCTTTAAGGCAATTATAAATAAAAATGTTACAAAATCACCCATCTTATACAATATAGGCTGCAGACAAGGACAAGTACTTCACGCCCGTCTTCGTTTGTCATGCAGTTCCTTGAATTATGACCTTCATCGTAGATCTATAGTTGATTCTCCAAATTGTACTTGTGGTTCGGTAGAAACAATCAATCATTTTCTATTATATTGCGAAAACTATCAACGTCAAAGACATCTTCACTTAACAGACATTCCGTGTCCACCGATAGCCAACAATCTTCTTTATGGTAACGAACGATTATCATTTGAACAGAATACCACCGTATTTTTGCAAGTGCACAAATATATAATGTCTACAAAACGCTTTTAGGCCAGACTAAAGTAATTAAATTCCTAACTAAATATACTAACAGATAGGTGTATACATAATAATGGCTCGTTTTCAACTCGATTTCAAACCAGACAATCAAAAACAATCAAGTATAGTGGTCCAATTGTCACATATAATAATAATAATAATAATAATAATAGACTTTATTTAAAGAGGGTTACACATTTAGTTATAAACTAATCTTCCATGAGGCCCTCGCAGACTTACATACATGTATATACAAAATGTACAGAGTTAAAGGAAAAGTTTAAAACATGACGCAACAAGCAAACATACATTTGTACAACCAACCCATGGCTAAACACTGGACTCAAACATTTCTCCAAAACCTGCAGCTGTCAATTGCATGCATAGACAGACATAAATGGTTGGCATACAATCGAGAGATGAAAGCTCTTAACTTTTTGGACGCTAGCGATGAAAACAACAGCCAAATATGTCATGGAATTTCATTAGAACTGCGTTGTGACAACGCAATTCTAATGAAATTGCATGTCATATCTTCACAGTATTCAGAGAGCAATAAGAAAATAAGATAAAAAATTGTCGGCTGCTGATTTTTTACTATTTATAGTCATTTATTTTATCAAAGACTTGTATACAACCAGACACTCTGTTGCTGCGACTTGTAAGGTAATTGGATCTTCAACCAATGACAGGCTGTTGCCTCTGATAGATTGACTGCGGTCGCAGTGAGCGCGGGTGTTGGCCTATTGGTGATTTGATAATATTTGGTGTTGGTATTATAGAACCATATTTATCACGTGTATGCTCCATTTTCATTTTCAGTGATCATAAGATAAACAATATTAAACTATTTCCTGCCACTGTTCAATAACTATTGTGTAATATGGGCACCCTGCTGAGAACAAGGCCCTTACGACATACGCGACCAACGTGGACCCATGTCAGCCCGCTCATCCGAGCGGTCTGCTCAGGGCGTACACTGTTCGTTTTCAGCTAATGTTGTAGCAATAATCACACCAGCAGGGCGAGTACATGCAAATCGTACTGTGTGAGGTACAACAAACAAAATATATCTCCAAGTATTGTCAATTAACGCAATTGTCGTAAGGTCTCTTATCTCAGCCGGCGGCCCATCAACTGTCAAGGAGAAGAATTCACATAAGCTTTTACGAAGCTTGTTTTCTAATCCTTTTATCACTTGTCTTGTATATATGTAACCTGCTATATATGAAATAAAATATTGTTTAAACTAAATAATACTTACTTTGGAGTGGGCGACATTGTTGTTGTTGTAACCACGTGAGAATACACCTTGAACTTATGGTAACAGATATAGTAGGTAGCATTTAGGGACTGGCTTCATTCAAAGAATCATGTGCACGCGAAGGGGCAGGGTAAACAATAAAATACATGCAGTATTAATTCACATATTGAATATTTAGTCAACTAATGTCTATATTCCATGTGACTCGCTCGAAATTAATTTATTAAAAAGTCAATATATGAGCTATAAATATTACTTAGGACAACAGGGATTGTATATTTACTACAACATCATGTAATTCATTTCCAGTGCGTCAAATAACACCACATGGTAGTAAAAGTACATACCAAATGCTTAGAACATACAACTATTAGCTAAAAACACCAACTGTTTCCATTGTGGGTGAAATAAATGTTCTAATTTTGGGATGGGAATCCATAGTTTGTCAGTCGGTAATTGCATAGATCTGGTAAACAGGTCGTTCACTCCGGAACAGCTAGAGTAAACACAGACAAGCCGCCACAATATAATCGCCCCTTATTGCCGATATCTGTCAATAAACCAGTAGAACTGAAGTAGTTCCTTCCAGACTTTTATGCAACACCCACGCTGCTCCTATCAGATTGACAGGTCTCGACGAATTCATAATTTTCCATTCGTCCGGATTGGATTTCTACGGAACGCTGCAGGGGACGTAGAATTCGTTTTTTAATTAATTAACAATTCGTTCCCTCAATTTAACTTAGTTCCCACGAAATAGCAGTTCCACGAGAACGAATTGTTAATTCGTGGGAACGACATGTTATTTCGTGGTTACGAATTAATAATTCCAGCACAAACATATTTACACAATTCCCTAACATTTGATTGGTCAGTAGCAAGTCTCTGTCCAAAATTTATATCCCAGTAAACTCCACGCCGAACTACTTTCCGTAACCGTGAGGCGCAGTTAAAATAATTCTTAAGAAAACGGAAAATAAACACATTTTCTTGATGAATTTATTTCAAATGCTGGAATTATAAGGAATGAATGGCTTTTTTGTGGAATTTATCGGGGATATAAACTTGGAAAAGTCGCGGGAATACTGGACGAGGCCTTCCGGCCTTCGTCCAGTATTCCCGCGACTTTTCCAAGTTTATACCCCGATAAATTCCACAAAAAGGCCATTCATTCCTATAATAAAAAAACAAATCCATGTCCCCTGCGGGGCTCCGTAGATTTCAACTCATTCATTGTTATATGTTTTAAAGGTACATGTCCACTCAGTATGTTATACTATAGGGAAACAGATAGTTATGTATATTATGTAGACATGACAGTTTCTGGCAAAAGCAACATTCATTCACCATTACTCCACGTATTGATTGGCATTATTATGCAATTTATATCAGACGTATATGTCCACACTGATATCAGGGGCAATAACCGTGCTTCCTTAAACTGTTAACAGACATTACTAATTATTCTCTGTATTTATTTGTTGACGGGCAATGATCATACTTTATAATCTGTCGAAAATATTATTTTTTTCAGATGGCGCATTTAATTAGTATAAATAATTAAAAACTCATTTGCATATGAAAATAGCCTGATACCACTGCGAGTCACTATTCGTAAAATAAATATTACTAAATGGTTATATCTGTATAGCGGGTACTCGTATTGTTTAGAACTGGTGGAATAGTGACACAATTATACACTTATTTAATGCCTATAAAGAACATTTTGTGCCTACTGAGTGGGCATTTGCCTTTAAGGTATTATGTGATAGATAGATACACTTGACGCGACACTTGAGCGATGTGATATATGAATAGAACATGTGTGAATATTGTCTTGTTACTGTATATTATATGGAGCATTGGGTTGCCATCTCCGCCATCTTTGTATGTACAAGCCATCGTACAGTTTCACCACTTCGTGTGTTTAACACATACAGCAAATAATATGACAGTAAACCAAATAAAATTTGGAGCAATACATAATAGACAGATATGACAACGGCAAGCTATAAATATTATGCCAGCAAACTATACAAAATACGATATATCTGAGCATTTCTCCCATCAATCTCCAAATAAATGTCAACGTGTAAACTTTCCAATCTGATGCACATCCTATGTTACTGAACACGTTACCCATAGGTAAAGCCATATTTCCTATCATAGTGGGTGCGTAGATACCAGGGACAATACACTCAGGTAAATGCTTACATGTCACTGGATTTGGTCGCTAATAACAGAGTACAGTAATGGGTATATATGGTATGTGTTGTGTGGTTTGCCAGGTAAAAGTTATACACTGTGCGATTTTCTGTGCATGAGGTTATGTATAATGGTGGTTCAGGTAACTAAAAAACACAGGCACAAACCTGTCCAGAAAACTGACATATTTTACAGTTTGGAGTAATATAATTGATAGTAGTCTGTTCTCCTGGATTTTCTACATGTGATTAGCTACATTATATCATACGTTCTACTTCACATTTCGACTTCTTTGTCAAACGGCAGAACAGGTGAAACTGGCAGTTGGCTGGAACACACAAAGATGGCCGACTTGGCCACTCCATGTGCCGTATAGGATACAGTAACGAGGCAGTGTTCACATATATGTTATACATAATATTCCATCACATTTACGAAGCATTTATCTTTGAATCAAACGATGATCAGGTATATAGTTGGTCCTTAATGTTTATGCCGCACTAAGCCACTATCTCTCCAAATTACAACTCGATGTGTCGAGGCCTGGATTGGCCAAGGATTCATCGGTTCGGTTGACTTGGGTTAACCTTTGTTCACAACAAGGTCATATACAGCCGTAAATCCATCCTCATGGCGCGCGCCCCACCCACCCCTCCCCCTAAAATTCGCCGAGTAAAGTTTTTTACAAGGCACGTTTCATGCCAAGTGCCATGTATTCCATGCATTTTTCGGTCGGTTTCTTATTGTTTCAAAATGTAAACGTTTTCAATAAAATATCGTGTCTAAACATACTGTGACAGTGTCAATATTTTTGCTCCAAAATGCGCCAGAACGCAGGAAATGCGATGTAGATTTGCAATATTTTCCGGGTGGGAATGCCCCCGGATCCCCCTAGCGCTATCTCGACTATTTTGCAATACTTGACTATATTATCGAACGAGCTTAGCTCGTTCGATAATATAGTCAAGTATTGCAAAATAGTTACGCCCCCACTAACCCGAAATCCTGGATCCGCGCCTGCATACAGCACTAACATTAATTACAATAACAACCTTCTGTACTGCGAGACTCGGGATCCGATGACCGACACGCTTACTGCACTGAATTGGCCCCAGGTGTGAGTCCCAGTAAGACGCACCATTAAGATATTAATTCCTAATTATTATTATTTATGTTTTCTCCAAAGTATATGTTGTTACCACTCATCTGAACCGTATCAACGAGACGGTTCAAATGAGTGGTAACAACATATATTTTGATGGAGAAATAAAGAAAATAATCAGATTTTTTTCAGTAAAAAAATATCGTATCCATAGATTGCAATTGGTTAAATTGGCATAAATTGGTTAAAGAGGACTTCGTCGTGAATATACACATTTATTATATACCTACCAATGAAATACATAGCTATAGATGTAAATAAAAGTCATATGTTCTCATCGATGAAATAAACAACTTCCGGTGAAAATACGACTACTTCCGCTATCTATGTTCATAACGCGCATCTGCAGTGCCGGACAGCAAATAGGCTGAAAATACACATTCATTACCGTATACAGTCTAAAACACTGCTAATTTCCATGGAGCGGTATATAATAAATAGAATATTCATAATTTTTCAACGAATATGACATATATGTTCATCTCGTTGTTTGCAACGAATATGACATATCGCTGGTCTAGTAACATAAGGTCGTAACTGCTATGCTAAAGCATAGCAGTTACGACCTTATGTTACTAGACCATCGATATATGTTCATCGAGTGGTGTGAAATGTCCATATTGCACGAGTGCCTACATTTCACACCACTCGATGAACATATATGTCATATTCGTTGCAAAAATATGAATATCTTCTATATCCTCTCACCATCCAGGGTTGATGGAATGTGCACTCAGTGGAAGGCCGGTCACTCGATTATAATAGGTTGATCTGAGTATATACTGTTGGGCAACTCAAACAGCCCATTTCTGCGTTGGTGTGACACAAATATCCAAATACAAGAATTCCGCCACGGAAGCAGTGTCGCGCCTGCCGAGGCATTTGACCGTGAACATTACAAGTAAATAAATGACCTTGACCTTGAGAATTTGGATGTGGGGGTGTGCGTAATGAAGCACTATCATCCATAGACAAACATTGATGTGAAATATTATCAAAGTGTGGCAAGGGGTTAAAGAAATATTGTGAAAAAACAATAACTTTAACGCATTTCTGTTACAAAACCGGTGAACATTAAAAGTAAATAAATGACCTTGACCTTGAGAATTTGGATGTGGGGATGTGCGTAATGAAGCATCATCCCTAGACAAACATTGATGTGAAATATTATCAACGTGTGGCAAGGGGTTAGAGATATTGTGAAAAAACAATGACTTTAACGCATTTATGTTACAAAACCGGTGAACATTACAAGTAAATAAATGACATTGACCTTCAGAATTTGGATGTGGGGGTGTGCGTAATGAAGCATCATCCCTTGACGAACATTGATGTGAAATATTATCAAAGTCTGGCAAGGGGTTAAAGAGATATTGTGAAAAAACAATAACTTTAACGGATTCCTGTTACAAAACCGGTGAACATTACAAGTAAATAAATGACCTTGACCTTCAGAATTTGGAAGTGGGTGTGCGTAATGAAGCATCATCCCTAGACAAACTTGATGTGAAATATATCAAAGTGTGGCAAGGGGTTAAAGAGATATTGTGAAAAAACAATAACTTTAACGCATTTATGTTACAAATCCGGTGAACATTACAAGTAAATAAATGACCTTGACCTTCAGAATTTGGATGTGGGGGTGTGCGTAATGAAGCATCATCCCTAGACAAACATTGATGTGAAATATTATCAACGTGTGGCAAGGGGTTCGAGATATTGTGAAAAAACAATGACTTTAACGCATTTATGTTACAAAACCGGTGAACATTACAAGTAAATAAATGACATTGACCTTCAGAATTTGGATGTGGGGTGTGCGTAATGAAGCATCATCCCTAGACGAACATTGATGTGAAATATTATCAAAGTCTGGCAAGGGGTTAAAGAGATATTGTGAAAAAACAATAACTTTAACGGATTCCTGTTACAAAACCGGTGAACATTACAAGTAAATAAATGACCTTGACCTTGAGAATTTGGATGTGGGGTGTGCGTAGTGAAGCATCATCCCTAGACAAACATTGATGTGAAATATTATCAAAGTGTGGCAAGGGGTTAAAGAGATATTGTGAAAAAACAATAACTTTAACGCATTTATGTTACAAATCCGGTGAAAATTACAAGTAAATAAATGACCTTGACCTTCAGAATTTGGATGTGGGGGTGTGCGTAATGAAGCATCATCCATAGACGAACATTGATGTGAAATATTATCAAAATCTGACAAGGGGTTAAAGAGATATTGTGAAAAAACAATAACTTTAACGCATTCCTGTTACAAAACCGGTGAACATTACAAGTAAATAAATGGCATTGACCTTCAGAATTTGGATGTGGGGGTGTGCGTAATGAAGCATCATCCCTAGACAAACATTGATGTGAAATATTATCAAAGTGTGGCAAGGGGTTAAAGAGATATTGTGAAGAAACAATAACTTTAACGCATTTGCCTTACAAAAAAACCGGACGACGCGGACGACGACGACGACGGAAAAAGCACCGACTATAGTCGCGCCTCTGCTAAAGCAGGCGCGACAAAAATTGAGATTGAGAGTACAAAGTTTGAGTACATGCTCAGAGTGCAAGTGTTCAATATATAGATCTATATGTTTAATCTGACAATGGTCCGACTGTTTACATCTGTTGCTAGGTAATATTGACAGTGGCGGTTCATATGTAAATGACATGTCACACAAGGGCATCGTTATTACGAAGTTAATCACTTCGCTGGCAGCCTTGATATTAACTAGAGGTCCAAATGGGTCTGTATCGCTCACCTGAAACTAGTATCCCCATTACATAGTAAATCAAAAACGACACGGACTGTCGTGTATATATACCAAGTTCTATACAAAATTTGCATGGACTTTCGACCTTTTGGTGGCCGTCTTAGATGATGTAATCATTCGCTTTCGACAAAAATGTTCCGCAGTGATAGTCTCCTCGATATAATATATGACATGAACATATTTGGTTAAATATGAAATTTTACCTCTACTTGACCCCCGGGCCCCGCACATGTTTTATACTGTTGTCAACATTTTTACAAATCTGAAATGAGTATCGGTCATTCCTGCCAAGTTTCGTTGAATTTTAAGAATTTAACCTAATTTTCTGTGGCGGCCATCTTGGATTATGCGACGACCTCCATTTTAACAAATATGAAAAGGCTTCACACATACACCAGAACTGTAAAGTTTGACCGGCATCTAAGCGGTTCACGAGAATAAGACGTTTGAAATCTATATTAAAGGATGACCTTTCTACGGCCATTTTGGATGACGTAATCATCCGATTTCGACACAAATATTCTCCAGATCGTTCATCTCCTCAATACATTCGATTTGATATACAACATAACCATATTTGGTAAAATGTGACATTTGATCCCTAATTGACCCTCCAGGCCCGCCCATTTTTATCCAGGGGTCATCATTTTAACAAATCTGAAAGAGCATTGACTATCCATCATTCCTGTCTAGTTTCCTTTAAATTATTCGGGCGGTTTGTGTTTTTTTAAGAATTTTACCTACTTTTCTATGGCGGCAATCTTGGATTGGGATTCACCGGAAATAGACATTTGAATTCCCGCCCATTTTTGATCCCGGGGTGTCATCATTTTGACAAATCTGACAGTGCCTTGCCGATCGATCAATCCTGCCAAGTTTTGTCGAAAAAGGTCTAGCAGTTCGTGAGAAGATTTATTAAGAATTTTACCTATTTTCCACGGCGGTCATCTTGGATTACACGACGACCTCCGTTTTAACAAATATGAAAAGGCTTTACCCATGCACCAAAACTATGAGGTTTGAGCAGCATCGGTCAAGCGGTTCACAAGACGTTCAAACTCTCTAATTAATTGATGGCCTTTCGGCGGCTATCATGGATAACGTAATCATCCGATTTTGACAATAAATACTCAAGAGTGATCGTCTTTGTCGATACCTTTGATTTGATATATGACATGACCATATTCGGTCAAACTTGAAATTTGACCCCTGCTTGACCACCCCCACCGTTCGTGAGAAGAAGACGTCCAGGGAAAGGATTTATATAGGCTTGCTTTCAATCCAATCCCATTTGTATAATTCTGTATATACTACGATTGATGCCTTACTTGCAAATAATATACAAATAAAATATGTTTAAAACAGAAGAAGACGTTTGAATGTGTCGGCGGATGATGGACGAAAAGCGGTAAAAGTATCTCACTTGAGCCTTTGGCTCATGTGAGCTAAAAAAACACAAACACTTTAATGCATTTGCCTTACAAAGCCTTACAAACAAGGGGAACAGAAGTTCTCAGTGACGTCAGTATATGACATTGGGTGTCGGACGTGGGTCGTATGCAAAAAAAAAGCACCATCCCTACGTTGCCAAATATTTTCAAAATCGGTGAACAGTTTCACAAGTTATTTAACTAGATGGCCGCTTTGATAGAATACCAATATGCCGACTATATCGCACTGTCCGTAAGCGGACACGAGAACACATTGGGCACAGGGGCCGCACGGGTTGGGCATAGAATGAAACGAGATAAAATGAGCAGGGGCTCATGTATGCCCCCGGCCACCGCCTGGACCAACACATTAAAACTTCAACACAAATATTTAAAAAAAACTTTAACGCAAATTTCTCAGTAATTTGACCTTGACCTTGGACACGGAAGTATGTGAAGTTTGAAGTCAATCCGACCTACCGTTGTAGAGATAATGGGTACCCAAAAACTAACGTGGACGGAAAACGGACGGACGGAATTACGAAAACTATATATCCCTAGACATACTTCGTATGACGAGGATATAACTATGGATGATGATAAACATAGATATGAAATTTCGAGTGAATTGGCGAAGCGGTTTCAGAGAAATATTGTTCTTGAAAGCTTTAACCTAAATGCAAAAAAACAACACTTTAAGGTAAATTTCAAAGTAATTTGACCTTGACATTGGGCCCAGGGGCGGCACGGGTTGGGTATAGAATGAAAATATGGATGATGATAAAGACACATGTAAAGTTTCGAGTGAATTGGCGAAGTGGTTTCAGAGATATAGTGTCCTTAAAAACGTTAAACTAAATCCAGAAAACAAAAATGAAAGCAAATGTGGAATTCTCATTCTCTGGTGCAATACCCTTTGCAGTCAGTCACCCTATGTTGCCGGAGAGAGTTAGTGGGGTGTGAACGAAGATAAGTTTCCATTTTATTGCCGGATCATATGTAAATCACTGTCTATATACAATATGTATAGTACACACACTATATAGTAGTGCGCAGCTGCATTTATTGCAATATTATAGATTTTGTATATGTGCTTATTACAATATTGTAGCTTGTGTATCTGTTGCTATTGTAATAGTTTAGTGTGTAACTGCATTTATTTTATCTTCATGATCATAACCCTTAGACCGCTACTCACAACAATGGTCGTCTGCTGTTGCTTTTATATCTTGCCTTATTTCTCAATAAAACATGGTTTGACAGCACTTTGGAATCATTTCCAATGTTGTAAATTATTCTAAAGTGCTGTCAAAACATGTTTTTGATGATAAAAATGGAAAATATAAAATAAACATCAGACGACAAAATATTAAGATAGCGGTGTAAGGGTTAAAAGTGTTGCATACTGAAATTGAGATGGCGAAGGCATTTACTATACATGTATGCTGGGTAGACACATCAAAGTACTGAAAGTACTGACTGGCGGGAGACAAGTAGCCACTTGTGAATTTGCATACTCAGAAATTCCTTGTTAGAAATATATTCGATGTTGATTATTGGATGTATAATCTGCAATTTTGGAGAACTTGATCAGTTACTGGTGTTTGTAAAATACAGCCTGCTCTAAACACAAATAGGTTGATGAAGCAAAGGTGCTTTATGTCCGACTAATAAACCGTTTTACGAGATATATTGCAGACGTATTATGTGAAATCTTTTCAAAATTATGACTGGGCGTAGGCCTACATACGTGTATGATCCATGAACGACAAATTGTTTTCATGAATTTTGTTTCGCTCACCCAGAGGGTAATTTTTCGAAAATCGCCCGTAAACCACAATATGAAAAAGAAATGGCCTTCGAAGTCGCATTGCGACTGCGTGGTACACGATACGGGGGGCGTCTCAATAACAGCAATTTGTTCTCTTCAAAAGTAAAGTTGGGCATGCCAACTATTTTACACATAATGTTGAGCATTGCCGTTGCTATTAATAACTTGCTTTCAGTTCACTCGCTGACTTTAAATGTCACCTGACTGTTGTTAATTGCGAACGCAAATTGAGCCTATTAAGACGTCCCCCGATGAACAGAGAGCCACTTCCGAAAGTAGACCCGTGCAAACGGCCAGAATCACGATCCCAATAGCGTGGAGACAGTATGTCTCCCGCCAATAATAGTCTTTGGGCCACCAATAACCCCCCCCTCCCCCCACTATGGTACATAACGCCACTATGATTTTCAAATTCAGTAGTCAATTGTCTGTCATTTTAGAAGGTCTGCCATTAAAAAGCCGCTGGATGAACAAATGACGGCCATTTTCCAAGATGGCCGTCAAAAACAATTGTTTTGGTTTACAGGACTAGCTTTATCGCCTGTTAACTGGTATTAGGACCGATTTAAATTTTCTAAATCGTTCTTATCTACTCCCTAATTGAATATAAAACAGTGTGTGATACATTCAAAATAAATTTATTTTACCAAATGGCCGCCATTTTCAAAATGGCCGCCAAAATGTGTGTTTTTGCGAAAAGTTTGCACTGTAACTGCTGTTAAGTGTTATTGGAACCGCTATTAACATTGTAACTTATACCTTGTAATGCATATCAATATGCATATCAATTATGTAATACATATTGACTTGACAGCATGATATAAATGGTGGAAATTTTCAAAATGGCCGCCAAAAAGGGCATTTTTTCAACAATTTTCTATGTTAACAATTTTCCATGTTAACTGATGATATGTGGTATTTGAACCACTTTTTACACCGCAAATTAATGCCATGTGATGGATATCAATATACATGACAATTGCGTAATATACGCAGGGGTAGGTTTTCCATATTTGGCCCATGGCCTAATCGTATGACATATGCGACCTATGGATGACTTACACATGTATTGAAATGCAGTCTGTTCTGGATCTAAGATATTCAATAGAAATGACACTTCATAATATAGATTGAATAGCGAACAGCATGTGCCATTATCATACTGTCACATCTGGTGTTACGCTGGTCTCAAATGTATTTCGGTACATTTTGTCAGTCAACGTCACAAATTAGCTGCCAGGTGCAGACTGAAGTCTGTTTGTAGAAAGATCTGCCAGCTTCCATGCGCCAATAAAGCAACAAAAACTCAAGACATTTGCAACGCTTGCAAAATCGGTGACACTTACGAGTCCACAGCGAATGTCAAAGGAACTAGTAGCAGAACAGAATGTATTTGGACAGCTCGTTTCCATTGCACTCAGGAACAGCATTGACATGGCTAAGGTCTTCAGTTACCCGTTAGGTCCAGTTCCATGGTCGCTTGCAACAGCTAATGGATCACCGCAAGGACTAACAAAGCGAAATTGATGCACCAACTGGAAGGGCAGACGCATATGGTTTACAGGCCTCCGCTAGAACAGGTGAGCTACATCATTGACGGAAATGCAATTCTACATATGCAAACTGCTTTGCACAACACATTTGCAGATCTGGCGGAGAGTCTATATCACCAAATGCCGAAAGCAGAACGCGTGGATTTTGTAACAAACACGTACCATCCTCTGTCAATTAAAACCAATGAACGACAACGAAGAGGTACCACAAATACCTACTTGATCAAGGGACCGCTGACAAATGTTCTACGTGACTGGAAGCAGTTCCTCTCGAACGATGTCAACAAGACACCATTGTGAAAACTCCTACTTAATGAATGGATGCAAGATAAATACACACACAAGGTGAAGGGAAGAACAATTGTGTTTGTGTGTGAAACCAAATGCGTCAAATTACTAGTATGTATGGCATATCAACACACACTGACGAAATTGAAGAACTGAATTTGTCACAAGAGGAAGCAGACACACGACTGGTATTGCATTGTTTGCACCATGCATCGCATTTATCGGAGAACAATACAATTGTTGTCAGATCTCCAGATACCGACAAGTTTGTACTGTTACTCAGGTTTACACAGCAGGTGAAACAGCATGTGCTGTTTGACACCGGTGTCGGCAACAAACGACGACTGCTTGACATACACGGTATCATTGCTGAGGTTGGTACGCAGCTGTGTTTTGGCATTGCCAGCACTTCATGCGTTCACCGGCTGTGACAGCACAATTGCTTTCGTTCGTCGTGGAAAGGTGACACCGCTAAAACTACTTCAGAAGCACCCAGAATTCACTGATACATTCATGCAGTTGGGTTTGTCCCCTTCTGTAGAACCACAACTCTTCAAAGACCTTGAACACTTTGTGTGTCTGATGTACAGGAGTACTAGTACTAGTATTACAGACATAAACAAACTGCGCACGGAGCTATTCCTGCAAAAGTTCAGTCCCAAGTCAGGAGAGCTGCTGTCAAGTTACAATGGCGCTGATCTTAGCATTCTGCCACCATGCAGGTCATCGTTGAGAATGTATATAATGAGAGCTAATCACCAAACCCTCATTTGGTGCAGCAATGACCAATCGAATGCATGCATACCGCCACCAAATGGCCGTGGGTGGGAGGTCATAAACGGAACACTAGAGTGCAAATGGACAGAGGGGGATTACCTGCCAACTGAAATGATAGATCTACTGGTAGAAGAAGAGGAAGAAGTGGATATGGTGGATGTTGATGAAACAAATGCCCATGAGCCTGACAGCTTACTAGATAGCATGTTTGATGCGGATGAAGCATATGACTAGGTTGCTTCTCTTAAGCCGGATTCACTAGATATGTATCTACGATTTGTACAGCATGTTAGGATAATACTTGAGCGCTGTTGATGTCAGAAAATATCGAAGAGTTTCGTACCTGATGCCATGGGTATTGACTCAGCCACAGGTGCGATGCTTCCGAACCTGATTGAAAATTAATTACTTTGTTGTAACCAACCATACGTGAATCAAGAACAACGAATGCACCGGACACATTATGTAACTGTATGTATGTCTATATATGCTGATATGAATATGCTGATATGACTGATATTGTGTACCATATTTTATATCATCTGTTATTGTAAATATCGAAATATGTCTTACCTGGTATCGAGGCTTTCAATCCTGAGTGAAAATTAATTACCTTGTTGTATAATCATGCAAAAATCAAGAACAATGAAAGGCCAGGACACACTATGTAACTATGTATGTATGTCTATATATATGTGATGCTATGTATATGTAAATGATTTCATGAACCATATTTGATATGACGATGCAAATAATGAATAGTTTCTTACCTGATGTTGTGGGGATTGTCCCCGCCACAGGCGCGATGCTTCAAACTTTGATTCAAAATGAATTATCTTGTTGTATAATCATGCACAAATCAAGAACAGTGAAAGCCCTGGACACCTTATGTAACTGTATGGCAATGAAAGCCCTGGACACATTATGTAACTGTATGTGTGTGTGTGTGTGTGTGTGTGCGTGCTTGCGTGCATGCGTGTGTGTGTTAATGATTTCATGAACCATATTTGATGTGACGATGCAAATAATGAATAGTTTCTTCCCTGATGGTGTGGGGATTGTCCCCGCCACAGGCGCGATGCTTCAAACCTTGATTGAAAATTAATTACCTTGTTGTATAAGCATACGCAAATCAGTATACGCATGTCTATAACTGTTGTTGTGCATTATATCGATGCTCACATTTAACATGTTCTATTTCACAATATAGCATTGATCTTGTTGTAAATATCGAATCATTTCTTGCCCGATAATGTGGGGAAATTCTCTTTTTTCTTCACACTTGCTGCTATACATACTTCACTCCATGCACTTTCATCATGACAACTCACGATATTTTTGTGTATGCAATGACGCCAGTGTCATGTTGAAGTAGTAGACTATTCATATGTACCAGTTAAAAGTAAATGTAAGTGGAGACAGCTAATGAAACTCAATATGTGTAAAATGTACATTGTAGATTTAGTGGGTGGGGTAACGGTTTCAAATTCAGTTGTGGTTAACTTAGTATCATGTGCAGTAAGCATAAGAAAAACAGGAACTATAGTTTGCACATGTTTCATGAACACATGAATGTATATTTTCCATAGTTACAATTTATAAATACCGTATGGGAAGAGATGTGTGGCAATACATGTGTTACCATTGAAATGGAGTGGGTGGGGTAATTAAATATGCAAACTATTTGCTTAAAAGGACCGGACGGTCCTAAATTCTACTTAAATGCAAAGTATTGCTATACAAATCTCTCAAAACCTGCAAAACAACAGCAGTTTCCGTGTTCAACAATATAATTTTGTCACATTTTTACAAAAAGTGTGATTTTTTAATATGGCAAAAAAGTTGCTGGGTGGTATACTTCAAAATGGTGCCATACATTCATCCAACGGGTTACAGAGCGCAGACAAGTTGCATGAAACTCGTAATTGATTGTAGTTATCAGAAAAATATGTCTGCTTATGTACCACAGGAGGGGGGAGGGTTTACATATTTGGCCCATGGCCTATAAATGATTCCTTGCATGCATTCTTGTGTTCGGGTTGGTTGGAGCAATAACCTTTAGAAAATATTGGTACTGGTTTGTTTTTGCACTGGAGGATTCAGGAAGGGTCAGCCAGAACAAACAAGAGCAGTTCAACAACACTCCACACTGTGTCCCAGATATCTGCCTATAGCTGGAGAAATGGCGCTTATGGAATTTGTGACCAATGTAGTTCCTGATCAAATAGCCCACTCATGTAGCCTGATAAACAGTCTGTGTTTGAAGCATGATGAGTGTTTCTTAGATGGAATAGCTAACAGTGCAGACCCTGATCTGGAGCTGCACTGGTCGCGAGACACAAGCCCCATTTCCCCAGTCACAGCCACATATTCAGTAATTGTTTTGTTTTCAAAAATTTATTTTATCAAATTCCAAGGTGTTTGTGTTTTATTTTGCTGTATACATACACTATCACAGACTCGGATAGTTGTGAACGGTAACTCTTGCAATCTACTCTCATACCGTCCGTAGCCAGGTGTAGTTGTGAACGGTAACTCTTGTAATCTACTATTGTACCGTCCGTAGCCTGTACGGGAGTAGATTGCAAGTTACCGATCGCAAATAAGACTCCGATAAACAATTAATGTATTAATTTCCATTATTCATGTGCTAGATTGGTCGCAAAACATTGTAAGGTACCTTTTTCAGCTGGACAGCCCATATAAGGGTAGCATAGCAATTCTGCTAGGTAAACTAGAAACTTGTTTGTAAAACAAAATGCCATCACTGGCAAGACATCACGGATAAAACAGCAATCAAACACTCGTATCCTTGACCTTGAGTGGATGAAGCAAAGTTCTTCGCATAGCTGACATGAATGTATGTGTGAAAGCATCGTTAAGATCTGATAGACGTAGTCGATATGTAAATGGAAACAAAAATTACATACAAACTGACAGTTTGTTTATTGGTGTTTAACAGCCTATCAACAGCTAAGGTCATTTAAGGCCGGGCCAACGGGTTCGATCCCATATTCAACCGGCTGCATTGGGGTGTAATCCCAAATCAGAACGGCATATAAACATTGAAAAAAATAAATATATTCAGCCCTGAAATCAGAATAACCTGAACTAGTCCCAGGTCCATACCGCACCAAAGTCACCTGGCCCCTCCCCCTAAAAGTAATTACGAATAATCGTAATACTCGAGGGGTATAACCAGATTCAACTGTCATATACCAAATGCCAAGGACGCATATGAGGACCAAACTAGGCGGACAGGGAGGTTAAACACTAAATACACACAGACAACTGTAGTTGTGCAGTGGCATAACACTCCAAGCAGTAGTTTAGTACCAACCCGACTACGTTGGATACTACGGAGGTAGAATACTTTTTTTTATTAATTCGTTCCCACAAAATAACAATTTGTTCCCTCAATTTAACAATTCGTTCCCACGAAATAACAATTCGTTCCCACGGGAACAAATTGTTAATTTGTAGAAATGAATTGTTAATTTGGGTAAATTTTTTTCATTAATTCGTTCCCACAATATAACAATTTGTTCCCTCAATTTAACAATTTGTTACGGTACCTCGAATTAACAATTCGTTCCTACGATATAACAATTTGTTCCCTCGAATTAACAATTCATTCGCTCGAATTAACAATTCGTTCACACAAAATGACAATTCGTTCCCACAAAAAAAAAATTGTTCCCAATTGAGGGAACAAACATAAAATGTACCCTGCGGGGCTCTATAGTATACCACCCAAATTGTCTTGAAACCATTGTAATTTTGTCTTGGGGATAAACACAATGAGGAAACTGTAACCACCGCTATCAGACAGAAATGTCTGGATAATTTGAATTTCACAACCGAGATTACTGAAGTATCTAGGCTATGCGTGTCAAAGGAGCCACAAACTAAATGTCAAGCACCAGATATTGAATTTACGAACAACTAATTGACATCTGTAACCAATAGTCTTAGGTTTTAGGCACAAGATGGCAGCATGTAACAGATCGTTATGTCTGAGTAATCAAATTTCAAAGCAAAATGTTTGATTTCCATCAAGTTGCTTGGAAGGTTAGAAAAAGCAACTGGAGGCCGTTTCAATAAATTTGTACGACTAAAATGTTCGTAAGTGCAAAATTATGATAGTCTGTAAATTTCACATTAACAATGTTTTCTTGTAGACAATTATTGGATTTACATTTATTGAGCATAGGCAGTCTATGCTCAATAAATGTAAATCCAGCAATTGAAATTTCCAGACGATCCTAAATTTTAGTGAAACGGGCCGGCCCCTGGTTGACATTGCACTTGCGTAGATTTTACACATACATGTCAAAATGTGAAAGGGTTTAATTTCAAGCAACGGTTAAAATCATTAACATGATTAAGAGATGGCACCTCGGTTTCAAGTCTTGTCCGAAAGACCAGTAGCCTATTTCACCAACATTGCAAAGTATACTTATACTTATCTAGCAAAGTATACTTTGAGGGAGAAATTTTCAATTTAAGGATAACTTTATTAATTTTTATTATACTGAATTTATTACATTATCACAGCCATTTTGGCTGTGATAATGTAATAGATTCAGTATAATAATTATGAATACTTTTAATTATCAAATATATGCAGTCATTAGTTCTATATGAAATAATGCATTTCGGGAAAAATAAATGATAACTCCCTCAAAGTATACTTTGCTAGATAAGTATACTTTGCAATGTTGATGAAATCGGCTACAGAATGTTGGAAATACGATGTACTATGCACATATTTTTTTCATGCCCATGGTGTGAACCGAATCCACAACCTTCTAGTATTGAAGTCCAATGCTCTGCCACTCGACTATCAAGCCATCCCTGACCTACATATCAAATTATGTTAGCAAATGCATTCAGTCAGATCTGTGTCCACTCTGTGCACATTTCAATGAGAAACATTGTATACCATTGTATTGCAGCATTAAACCATTTCATGCCGAATACCCATTCACAGATAGATTTACCTAAATTGACATTTTTTTTCTATTTCTTCATTTCTCAATAACAATATATGGGCCGCGCTCTGTGAAAACCGGCCTTAATGACAAAATTTTCGATTTGCACTTTTTTACATTTTTTGATGCGGACACCTTTCACAAACAATATGCTGAAAAGACAATGCAAATATGTTTCATAGTTTTTGTTTCATCTCACTTTTTGTAGCACTATGTCAATCACGCAAGGAAAAAAAAGTAACGTCATCGAGAAAATGACGTTATTGAAATGCTGACGTTTGTACAATGAAACACAACAGCCTACAGTAGAAATGTGTGTTCATAGACTCATTGACTGTGCTTGCTGTAAACTGTATTTGCTGATAAGTTGCACTAAATGTATCTACAAGTGTTAGTATGAATACTATCAAACATTGAACAGAATAAAACTATGATAAGTACATGTAGTGAACAAACCAAACACACCACTATCAATGTTAAATCTGTGATTGAAACAAATGCACTATTTTCTGTAGAAATGAATGGCCTGAATTTGGTTAGAATTTGGATAGGCATATGGTGTACTTCAGCGCCCGATGGTGTATAGAGGGTAGTCGGACACCCCCGGGGAGTTATAAACAAATTAAAAATCCACTGTCCATACCAGACTCTCGGAATTAAATTTACATCTCAGAAAGCGGGAGGAACGTTTTCCTGTGTAGCCAATATGACTGACGAACGGTCTTGTGTACATGTACCTCGTACTAGCAGGTCTATGGGGAAATCCTGCGCTGACCCCCACGCCACTTAAAAAAGTTATTGTGTGGGCTACCCGTCTCGATCCTGTCTATGAATTTACTGCCGGTACTGATTTTTTATATCAGTTTCTTCAAATTGTATAAATGTACGCATTTATCAACCGTACTTTGTAGATTCCTTCATATGTTTTTATTTGCGTGACTGATGGCCGTGCGACAGCATGCATATTTAGTTAGTAAGTGGAATGTTTAGTTGTTAAACTCAAAAGTGGCCAACAGAATATTCAGGGCAAAATTATCCATCACTGTGTATTTTTAAATGTGTGTCGGTTTGAATTTTTGAAAATGGGTTTACAATTTGAAAACAAATATATATACATGTACATAAACCTGTCAATGTCGGGAAAATGTGTCGATGTGTCATACATGATTGTATAATTGTTATAAAATGTTCTGATAAAAATACCTGCAGTAAGCATAATAGTACTGGTGCATGTATATGTACACTGTATACACTGTATCCTCTCGTCAGGAATAATTAATTTGAAAACGAAATTTGCAATTTAATTGTGTTGCATTTCAGAAAAAGTACATTCAACGCCTTTGTAAACAAAAAAATGAGTGGCCAACGAAGCCATGCTAAAATACACCGTGGCGTACGTACTGGTATTTTGAATTCATGTCGGCACACTATATAAGTCAGTTATTTACACACTAAATTTGTACCGACCACAAAATTGCTACATTTGTTTGAAACGTCTCGTTAGAATTTAGACACGTTGAATCTTCAAATATAGAAGTTGTGTATTCCAGGGCAGATTCACGTAGGGGAAAACCCGGAGCAAGCCCCCCTAAAATTTTGTGAGTAAAGATATGTTTGCTCTAAAATGCGTTATAACTCAGCAAAATGGGGTATAGATATCAAAAATATTCAGAAGGACATTACCCGCCGGACCCACCTAGCACTCACTGTCTCCCGAGCTCCGCTTGGTCGACGAACAAACGGTGCTAGTTCGAAAATATAGTAAACCGTTTCAATTAAGAAGTCCAGCCGCGCACACCTGAAATCCTGAAATCCTTGATCTGCTCCTGGTATTTGCTTTATATTATTTACACGCCTCCGACTAGAACATCCCTTTGATAAAAAAACAATAAAGCACGCAGACTTCCAGTGTTTAGTAGTAAGTAAATTAACAACGATCTAAAGTAGGACTTCTTAAATTTGTAAATGTTGGAGACCTGTGCATCTGCGCAGCCTGATCAGGGTCTGCACTGATTGCAAAATACTAGTAAAATATATGACATACATTCATATAACCATATTTACAAATGGTCAATTAAAATAATAGTTAACAGTCATCAAACGGCAATCGTACGGCTGATGCAATGTGATATTTTTGAAAGTCGTTAAACATTACGTGACATTAGAAGGTACATGCAAGTGGTTGCAGATACTGATACAAATCAGTAGGCTACGTCCCTGGGGCCCAAGACTAAAATGTTTGTAAGTACAAAATTAAGATGTAAATTCCACATTAACAACATTTTCCTGTAAACAATTATTGGATTTACATTTATTGAGAAGCCTATGCTCAATAAATGTAAATCAATCAATTGAAATTTCCAGACGATCCTAGATTTGCACTTACGAACATTTTAGTCGTACGAAGTTTAGTGAAACGGGCCCCCTGTGGCTACAATTATGTTCGCTCTAAATGTTTGGGAACCAGTCGCATTATTCTAGAGGCGCCAAAGGGAGAGCAGATCGATAGAGACGTGGAATATAAATTAAATTACACAATATAAAAAAACTGTCATAAAGTCGTTTTCGATGGATTTCTTACTCCATATTTAGTTTGTTTTCGTTTAATAAAAAAAACAAAATGTTCATTTACGCCTTTATATTAAGACTGACGGTAGAAAATCGAATCTCGGATTATTTTTCTTCCTGAAAAAACGCAAAGATCAAAAGGAGAGATATGTTTATACGGCCAAATACAGGATCTGCGGTATGACAAATACGTTATTGTGATTCTACACAGGCTATATGGTGTAATATTGCCCGTCTGAAGGTATGTTCACCCTCGGCTATCAGCCGAGGGTGAACATACCTTCAGACGGGCAATATTACACCATATAGCCTGTGATTCTACTTGCCCGTCTGAAGGTATGTTCACCCTCGGCTATCAGCCGAGGGTGAACATACCTTCAGATGGGCAATATTACACCATATAGCCTGTGTAGAATCACAATAACTTATAATGTTTGGCCCAGTGTCAACATGATGCATTATGTGTCAGGAGCCGCATAATCAGCACTACCATATTAAATAGTTTTCCATAGAACGACATCTGTAAACCAATACCTTTTCATAAATATGATCATGCAATATGAAGATCTACGTAGACACATAATCAAGTCATGAATACATGAATGCAGATTTACCCGAGGTTGTCTACATATTTCGAAAATCGTTTGTCACGTTGAAATGAAGGTTAGCGTTACTCATCAAAATGCGTAATGCAGTGTAATCTATAAATAAATCCCAAAATCGGAACTGGGTTTGTACAGCGTGTACGGTTCCGTCTTAGACGGCCGAAAATACCCGACCCCGCTCTAATCTGAACGGGACCGTACAGCATAATTAGTAAATAGTGCACACATGCGATCTTAAAGTTGTAAGTACATGTATAGCTTGATGGTGGTCGCCAGACAGGAATAGTTTGTTTTCTGTGAGTATTCCGGTTTCAACCCAAATTAAAAACATGCAGACGCCTCCATCTACGCCGACTACAATTGTTCTCGCGTTTGTTTGTAATTGTTAAATACATATATAAATAAAGTTTAAAAGAAATATTAGCATTATGATTACATAATACTGATATTGTTATGTGTTATCTAAAAATACCGGTCGTATGGTTATTTAGTTTCAAATGTCATTTCACAAGTCGTCCATATAATATATTATAACAAGAGCTGTAGGAGAACAGCATAGCTCGACTACTAGGGTTGTCCATGTACACATAGCTTGACTACTAGGGTTGTCCATGTACACATAGCTTGACTACTAGGGTTGTCCTGACTACTAGGGTTGTCCATGTACACATAGCTTGACTACTAGGGTTGTCCCATTGTACCAAATAGCTTGACTTACTAGGGTTGTCCATGTACAACATATGGCTCGTCTACTAGGTTGGGTGTTGTCCTGACTACTAGGGTTGTCCATGTACACATAGCTTGACTTACTAGGGGTTGTCCTGGTAACAATACGCTCGACTACTAGGGTTGTCCATGTACACATAGCTCGACTACTAGGGTTGTCCTGACTACTAGGGTTGTCCATGTACACATAGCTTGACTACTAGGGTTGTCCATGTACACATAGCTCGACTACTAGGGTTGTCCATGTACACATAGCTCGACTACTAGGGTTGTCCCTGGATACTTAGGGTTGTCCATCATGTAATACATAGCTCGACTTACTAGGTTTGTCCATTGTACTACATAGCTTGACTACTAGGGGGTTGTCCTGACTACTAGGGATGTCCAATGTACACAATTAGTCTGACTACTAGGGTTGTCCATGTACTCATTGCTTGAACTTACTTAGGGTTGTCCATGTACACATAGCTTGTCTACTAGGGTTGTCCTGACTTACTAGGGTTGGGTCCATGTTACACATGAGCTCGGGACTACTAGGGTTTGTCCATGTACACCATAGCTCGTCTACTAGGATTTGTCCATGTACACATTGAGCTCGAGTACTACGTGTTGTCCATTGGGTACACATAGCTCGACTACTAGGGGTTGTCCATGTTACACATAGCTCGACTACTAGGGTTTGTCCATGTACACATAGCTCGACTACTAGGTTTGTCCATGTACACATAGCTTCGACTACTAGGGTTGTCCTGACTACTAGGGTTGTCCATGTACACATAGCTTGATATAGGGTTGTCCATGTACACATAGGGCTTCGACTACCTAGGGTTGTCCTGACTACTAGGTTGTCCATGTACACATAGCATTGACTATAGGGTTGTCTTGTACACTTAGGGCTTCGACTACCTAGGGTTGTCCATGTACACATTAGCTCGGACTATAGGGATTGTCTGACTACTAGGGTTGTCCATGTACACATAGCTTTGACTACTAGGGTTGTCCATGTACCACATAGCTCGACTACTAGAGGTTGTCCATGTTCACCATAGCTCGACTTACTAGGGTTTGGTCCTGACTAATAGGGTTGTCCATGGGTTACACATAGCTTGACCTACTAGGGTTGTCCATGTACACATAGCTTCGACTACTGGGGTTGTCCATGGGTTACACATAGCTCCGACTTACTAGGGTTGTGTTCTGAACTAATTAGGATTGTCCAATGTTACACATAGCTTGATACTAGGGTTGTCCATTGTACACATAGGCTAGGGGACTTACTAGGGTAGTTCCTGACTACTAGGGGTTGTTCCATTTACACATAGCTCGATTACTAGGGTTGTCCATGACACATAGGGCTTGACTTCCTAAGGTTTGTCCTGATACTTGGGTTGTCCATGTACACTTAGGGCTTGACCCTAACTAGGGTTTGTCCATGTACACATAGCTTCGACAACAGGGTTGTCATATGGGTTACACATAGCTCGGACTACTAGGGGGGGGTTTTTGTTTTTTTCCTGTAACTACTAGGGTTGTCCATGTACACATTGTTGACTACTAGGGTTGTCCTTGTACCACATAGCTCGACTTACTTGGGTTGTCCACTGTTACACATAGCTCGACTACTAGGGTTGTCCATGTACACATAGCTTGACTACTAGGGTTGTCCTGACTACTAGGGTTGTCCATGTACACATAGCTCGACTACTAGGGTTGTCCATGTACACATAGCTTTTTACTTCAATAAGGGTTGTCCTGACTACTAGGGTTGTCCATGTACACATAGCTCGAGACATATAGGCAGGTTGTCCATGTTTACACATAGCTTGACTACATGGGTTGTTGTCCTTGTAACATAGCTCGATACTTAGGGTTGTACTGGACTACTAGGGTTGTCCTGTACACATAAGCTTGATACTAGGGTTTGTCAATGTACACATAGCTTGACTACTAGGGTTGTCTGGATACTAGGGTTGTCCATGTACACATAGTCGACTACTAGGGTTGTCCATTGTACACATAGCTTGACCTATAGGTTTGTCCATGAACACTTTGCTCCGACTACTGGGTTGTCCAGACTACTTGGTTGTCCTGACTACTAGGTTGTCCTGACTACTAGGGGTTGTCCTGAACTACTAGGGTTGTCATCTAACATAGCTCGACTTACTAGGGTTGTCCATGTACACATAGCTTGACTACTAGGTTTGTCCATGTACACATAGCTTGACTACTAGGTTTGTCCATGTACACATAGCTCGACTACTAGGGTTGTCACCTGCTACTAGGGTTGTCCATGTACATAGCTGACTACTACAGGGATTGTCATGCTGACACTAGTTGTCCTGACTACTAGGGTTGTCCTGAACATAGCTTGATCTGTTGGTTCCTCTCTGATACTAGGGTTGTCCATGTACACTAGCTGACTACTGGGAGGTCTGACTACTAGGGTTGTCCAGTCCACTAGCTACTACTGGGTTGTCCTTGTTAGCATTGTCGATACTAGGTTGTCATGTACACATAGCTCGACTACTAGGGTTGTCCATGTACACATAGCTTGACTACTAGGGTTGTCCTGACTACTAGGGTTGTCCATGTACACATAGCTTGACTACTAGGGTTGTCCATGTACACATAGCTTGACTACTAGGGTTGTCCAGACTCTGGGTTGTCCCATGTACACTAGCTCGACTACTGGGTTGTCCATGACACATGCTGATACTAGGGTTTGTCCATGTACACATAGCTCGACTACTAGGGTTGTCCTGACTACTAGGGTTGTCCATGTACACATAGCTCGACTACTAGGTTTGTCCATGTACACATAGCTTGACTACTAGGGTTGTCCTGACTACTAGGGTTGTCCATGTACACATAGCTCGACTACTAGGGTTGTCCATGTACACATAGCTTGACTACTAGGTTTGTCCATGTACACATAGCTCGACTACTAGGGTTGTCCTGACTACTAGGGTTGTCCTGACTACTAGGGTTGTCCTGACTACTAGGGTTGTCCATCTTACACATAGCTGATACTAGGTTGTCCTGTACACATAGTTGATATAGGTTTGTCCATGTACACATAGCTTGACTACTAGGTTTGTCCATGTACACATAGCTTGACTACTAGGGTTGTCCTGACTACTAGGGTTGTCCATGTACACATAGCTTGACTACTAGGGTTGTCCATGTACACATAGCTCGACTACTAGGGTTGTCCTGACTACTAGGGTTGTCCATGTACACATAGCTGATCGAGGGTTGTCAGTACATAGTCGACTACAGGGTTGTCCATGTACACATGCTTGATATGTTTGCATGTACTAGCTTGATAGGGTTGTGATACTAGGGTTGTCCATGTCACTAGCTCGACTACTAGGTTTGTCCATGTCACATAGCTTGTCTACCTAGGGTTGTCCATGTCACATAGTTGATACTGGTTTGTCCATGTCTATGTCGATACTAGGGTTGTCGACTATAGGGTTGTCCATGTACACATAGCTCGACTACTAGGTTTGTCCATGTACACATAGCTTGACTACTAGGTTTGTCCATGTACATATAGCTCGACTACTAGGGTTGTCCTGACTACTAGGGTTGTCCATGTACACATAGCTCGACTACTAGGGTTGTCCATGTACACATAGCTTGACTACTAGGTTTGTCCATGTACATATAGCTCGACTACTAGGGTTGTCCTGACTACTAGGGTTGTCCATGTACACATAGCTCGACTACTAGGGTTGTCCATGTACACATAGCTTGACTACTAGGTTTGTCCATGTACACATAGCTTGACTACTAGGTTTGTCCATGTACATATAGTCGGATACTGGGTTGTCTGTACAATAGCTTGATCAGGGTTGTCTGATATGGTTTGTCCATGTACAGCTTGACTACTAGGGTTGTCCTGACTACTAGGGTTGTCCATGTACACATAGCTTGACTACTAGGTTTGTCCATGTACACATAGCTTGACTACTACTAGGTTTGTCCATGTACACATAGCTTGACTACTAGGTTTGTCCATGTACACATAGCTTGACTACTAGGGTTGTCCATGTACACATAGCTTGACTACTAGGTTTGTCCATGTACACATAGCTTGACTACTAGGGTTGTCCTGACTACTAGGGTTGTCCATGTACACATAGCTTGACTACTAGGTTTGTCCATGTACACATAGCTTGACTACTAGGGTTGTCCATGTACACATAGCTTGACAAACAAGGTGGCTGCGGCCTGCATAAAAACCTTAACCAAGGTTGACTAAAAACCTTAACCAAGGGAAATTAAGTAAGTAATTCAAGGTTAAATGTAGGTCAATGTGGCCGCGGCCTGCATAAAAACCTTAACCAAGGTTGACTAAAAACCTTAACGAAGGAAAATTAAGTAAGTAATTCAAGGTTAAATGTAGGTCAATGTCAGATATAGGTCAGGGGTTATTGATGTACATCACTAGGAGATGAAGTTTTCCAAGTATGGTTGCTGTAGGCCCAGGAATATTCCATATACAAGCTTGAATAAAAACCTTAACCAAGGGGAAATAAGAAAGTAATCCAAGGATAAAAGTAGGTCAAGGTCAAATATAGGTCAGGGATTATTGATGTACATCACTAGGAGATGAAGTTGTCCAAGTATGGTTGGTGTAGGGCCAGGAGTATTGCATCTACAAGCTTGACTAAAAACCTTAACCAAGGAGAATTAAATAAGTAATTGAAGAGGAAATGTAGGTCAAGGTCAAATATAGATCAGGGGTTATTGATGTACATCGCTATGAGAAAAGGTTGTCCAAGTATGGTGTTAGTATGCATAATAGTATTCCATGTACAAGCTTGACTAAAAACCTTAATCAAGGGGAATTAACTAAGTAATTCAAGGTTAAATGTAGGTGAAGGTCAAATATAGGTCAGTGGTTGTTGATGTACATCACTAGGAGATGAAGTCGTCCAAGTATGGTGGGTGTAGGGCCAGGAATATTCCATATACAAGCTAGACTAAAAACCTTAAACAAGGGGAATTAACTAAGGAATTGAAGAGGACATGTAGGTCAAGGTCAAATATAGATCAGGGGTTATTGATGTACATCCCTATGAGAAAAGGTTGTCCAAGTATGGTGTCTGTATGCACACTAGTATTCCATGTACAAGCTTGACTAAAAACCTTAACCAAGGTTGACTAAAAACCGTAACCAAGGGGAATTAACTATGTAATTCAAGGTTAAATGTAGGTCAAGGTCAAATATAGGTCAGGGGTTGTTGATGTATATCACTAGGAGATGAAGTTGGTTCAAGTATGGTGGGTTGAGGGCCAGGAGTATTCATATACACGCTTGACATAAAAACCATTAACCAAGGGGAAATAAGTAAGTAATTCAGAGGAAATGTAGGTCAAGGTCAAATATAGATCAGGGGTTATTGATGTACATCCCTATGAAAAGGTTGTCCAAGTATGGTGTCTGTATCACAATAGTATTCCATGTACAAGCTTGACTAAAAACCTTAACCAAGGTTACTACAAAAACCTTAACCAAGGGGAATTAATAAGTAATTTAATTCAATTGAGGAAAACGTAGGTCAAGGTCAATAAATAGATCATCAGGGTTTATTGATTGTACATCCCCGCTAGATAAAAAGGTTGTCCAAGTATGGTGTCTTGTATGCACAATAGTTATTCCATGAATTACAAAAGCTTGACTAAAAAAAAAAAACCTTAACCAAGGATTACTAAATAACCTTAACCAAGGGGAATTAAGTAATAATTCATGAGGAAATGTAGGTCAAGGTCCAAATAAGATCTTATTGATGTACATCGCTATGAGAAAAGGTTGTCCAAGTATGGTGTCTGTATGCACAATAGTATTCCATGTACAAGCTTGACTAAAAACCTTAACCAAGGTTGACTAAAAACCTTAACCAAGGGGAATTAACTAAGTAATTCAAGGGGAAATGTAGGTCAAGGTGAAATATAGATCAGGGGTTATTGATGTACATCACTAGGAGATGAAGTTGTCCAAGTATGGTGGGTGTAGGGCCAGTAGTATAGCATATACAAGGTTGACTAAAAACCTTAACCAAGGCGTGACGTGACGGTGACGCCGACGCCGGGGTGACAACAGCTCTACTTATTCTTCGAATAGTCGAGCTAAAAATCATAAATGCAATATGCCCATTTGTATAAAAATAATCAACAAAATTACTACGTATTTCCTTGAAGAAAAAAAAGAAAACTATCTGAACCACTATGAAAACAACTGTACAATTCTGCCACGCATATCCAACATTAAAATATTTGTGAGCCGTAAAGCGTACGGCTATAAATAGGACAACTTATTGCAATGACGCAACAATTCCAAGTGTCAAAATCCGAAGTGACGCTGGTAAATTTTCAGCCTTTTTTCAGCCTTTCATGACATTGTCATTAAGGCTGGTTTTCACAGAGCGCGGCCCATATGATGATAGCACTCATTTGAACCGTCTCAGAGAGACGGTTCAAATGAGAGCTAACAGCATATCTTTTATTGAGAAACAAAGAAAATGGATAGGAGAAAAAAGTTACCGGTAAGGTAAATTTAAAACTTGTGAATCAGTATGGAATAAAAAGGATTCTGCAGAATCTTACACTACTTGCGCATTGGCCATGTGCTGACAAAAGGACCTAACAGTGCTTGTGACCAGCATAGCTTCTGTCCAGTCTGTGCATCCGCGCAGTCTGATCTGGGCCTACACTGTTCGACATTTTGTCCACAAAATAGTCTTACTGTTTCCAGCCCGACAGTTAACCATTAACCGGCGGTAATCAAATATTCTCTCCTGCTGTTTTCCCTTTTAACAGATTTCTTAAATAAGAATAACAAGAGTAACGAAGGTCACAATATACGCCTGTTGAGGTATTGCCAGTATACAAGGGGGGATAACTGCATTGAAAAAGAAATGAGAGTAGGTGAGCAGGTGCTTACGGATACCCCGGCTGCCGCCTGGTCCGACCAAATATTTTCTAAGTCATTTGGCCTATAGTCTGTTTCACGAAAGCTGCCCAAATTTTACGGCCATATGAACAATTCAAAACATATTTTTTTCGATAATATTAAATTAAAGGAAAATTTAATTATGAGCCTTCTTTTTATTTCGTGAAAATCGGTCAAATATTGGTTTTATTACGAAAAATTGATTTGTCTATGGGAATTTAACATGGGGGGAAAAGAGGTAAAGGAGTGTGGGAGGAGTCAAAAAACGAAAAAATTTGGAAATCGACTCCGAAACCTAGCTAGATAGCTTGGATATGATCCAACTAAGAAAACAAAAGTTAAATTTTAAAAATCGGTCCAGTATTTCTAAAATTCAAAAAAATTTCCCCATGTTAAATCCCCATAAACATCTTCACTCCGTGAAAATGTCTATGGGGATTTAACATGGGGAAATTGTTTTTTCACAATAAAATCAATATTTGACCAAATTTCACGAAATAAAAAGAAGGCTCATTCTTAAATTTTCCTTTAATTTAATACTATCGAAAAGAAATCTTGTTTTTGAATTGTTTATATAGCCGTAAAATTTGGGCAGCTTTCGTGAAACAGACAGTAGATCCAGATAAACATGTATATGAAGTTTGAAGTCAATCAGACTTATGGTTGCAGAGATAATAGTATCCGAGAACATTAACACAAATCGGACAGACAGTGGGATACAAATGTACGTCCCATTTTTCAAACGGGCGTATAAAAACTAAAACAGATGAAATTTAATTCAGCGGGAGCCGGATATAGTCGTCATCTGGGGCACGTTTCACTAAATTTTGTACGACTAAAATGTTTGTAAGTGTAAAAATTATGATAGTCTTTAAATTTCACATGAACAACATTTATTGAGCATTGAAATTTCCAGACGATCCTAAATTTGCACTTACGAACATTTTAGTCGTACAAAGTTTAATGAAACGGGCTCCTGATGTTTTCCTCTTTAAACTATTTTGTACAAGAACTGCTTTGGCAGCAAATAAGAATTGTCTGAATTGGAGCTAATTCTCATGTGCTGTCAAAAGAAGTTTTCATAAAGCAAAATGAAACTAAAAATTAAACAACAGTCGATGACAGAATTTAATTCAGCATTGCGTAAGGTTTTATTGTGCTCAAGGACCAGGATTTACCAATGTTGTAAATGTTGTCAAATCGGTTTTTCTTAGCAGGGTGTGGTCCCAATGTTTGTTTGTTTATTAGTGTTTAACGGCCTATCAACAGCTAAGGTCATGTAAGGCCGGGCAAACAGGTTCGTTCCCATTTTAACCTGCTGCATTGGAGGGAAAATCCCAAAATCTGAACGGAATATTTACATCGGAGAAAAAATATTTTCAGCCCTGAAATTAGAATAAACTGACCTGGTGCCAGGTCCATACCACACCAAAGTCACTTGGCCCCTTCTCCTAAATTAGGATTACGAATAATCATAATACTCACATAAGGGGTATATAACCAGATTCAACTGTCACATACAAAATGCCAAAGACGTATGTGAGGACCATACCAGGTCTCCAGTCGGAATTCCGGTAAGGATGAATCCCGATAGTTAAATTACTCATCGCATACTCCTGCCACCCACCATCCAAATGTATTTCATAGTATAATTGTGACCGTGACTGGAGAAATAGGGCTTATGGGATTTATGACAGTGAAACTCCTCATCAAATAGCACACATCGGTAGCCTGACAACGATCTATATTACTTGTTAAAAACAACTGGTCTTTCATTAATCTAATAGCGAACAATGCAGATTCTGATGGGTTTTGCGACCAGTTCAGATCCAGATCCAGCTGTGCATCCGCACAGCTAGATCTGTATCTGAACTGGTCGCAAAACCCATAAGACCCATTTCTTTAGTTACAACCACAATGAAACTCGTACAATGCAAGTTTTCACCAATACAATATAATACCGAATATGTTGGGACATGTTGCAAGAATTTGGTTACTCACACAAAACATCATGTTTATTGTAGTTCTTAACAAATTTCTTCTAACTTGTGAAATCACATTTTCAGTAGTACATGTATAATATGGTAGGTATTAACCCTTAGACCGATACACACAACACTTGTCGTCTGCTGTTGCTTTTATACCTTGCCTTATTTCTCAATAAAAACATGGTTTGACAGCACTTCAGAATCATTTCCAATAGAAATGATTCTAAAGTGCTGTCAAAGCATGTTGTAAATTATTCTATAGTGCTGTCAAAGCATGTTTTTGATGATAAAAATGGAAAATAAACAGCAGACGGCAAAAAATTATGCTTTTCAATATAGTTTTTTGTTGGCACTTCGTGACTTGTGGACAACTTGTTGTAAGGTTTGTTAAAAATATGGGCTGTTGGTGATCTACCTAACATCAAGGAACACATGCTGTGAAAATAATGAAAAACAAATTTGTACATTGGCATTTAATGATGTTTTTATTGTTTCGAGAGCATGTTCAAATTCTGATTTTCTTCTGGGGGCCATTTCACTAAACTTCGTAAGACTAAAATGTTCGTAAGTGTAAAATTATGATAGTCTGTAAAATTTACATTAACCATGTTTTCTTGTAAATCCATCAATTGAAATTTACAGATGATCCTCAATTTGCACTTACGAACATTTTAGTTGTACAAAGTTTAGTGAAACGGATCCCTGGTTTCTAAACACAAGAATAAGGACAAGTACATACATATATGTTCTGTACATGTTATGGGTCCATCAACTGTGTGACTACATACATGTAGCTCTATCGGAGAAACAGGAAAACAAATGTTGAATGCAGATGTGCGTTAACCCTTTCACCCCTACATATAGGATATGGTCAAACACAGCAAATCCTGATGAGATGACTCATAGCCGGCTCATGTGGGGCCCGTTTCACTAAACTTCGTACAACTAAAATGTTTGTAAGTGCAAACTTATGATAGCCTGTAAATTTCACATTGACAACGTTTTATTGTAAACGATTAGTGATTTGCATTTATTGAGCATAGGCTGCATATGCAGCCTATGCTCAATAAATGTAAATCCATCAATTGAAATTTCCAGACGATCTTAAATTTGCACTGACAAACATTTTAGTCGTACAACGTTTAGTGAAACGGCCCCCAGGATCTCGTGTTTGCAAATATATTTAAAATCTGTCGGGTTGAAAGGCTTAACCACACCAAAGAGGAAAATATGATTGCCATGATTTTATTCTGAAGATTCAATACGTTTCTTTTCATTAAAAACATGTTATTCCAGCAACTCCAAATTGCTGGAAAACACATGTTTACGAACAGAAATCACGCAAAAAATAAAGTAGAAAATGGTGTACATAAGATACATATAAAGCCCCCTGTGACAGAATTTCATAAACATAAGCATTGTTGAATACAAAACATGGGTACAGTGGAACCTCTCTAAACCGAACACCAAGAAAATCGCAGATTGTTTAATTTTTTCCGCAATAACAATGCCAACACATGACTGCGAAGCACTTGGTAAATTCTCAGTTATCATATGCCAGAATTACAGTGGAACCTCTCTAAACCAGACACCCTGGGGACCTCCCAGGGTGTCCGGTTTAGAGAGGTTTCACTGTATAATGAGATTTTCCAAGTGATTAAATATGGTATAACTATGGACTGAATGGAGGCAGAATGAAAATCTACACACTATTGAAATTATCGTGATCATGCATACTTCACTCGTGTTGCACTTCGTCCCAGCGTAAAATGTTTCAAGTCGAAAAATGCATCGGTTTCCTGATGAGATGCCACTAAGTTCTAATTAGAGCTATCGCATAAACGCATATTTTGTCTAGTAACCCTCGCAAATCACTTGCACCGGTTAAAAAATATGTTTATACAGTATCTTCTGTATGTAGCTGAATGGGAATTAGTCAGGAATTAGTCAGGAATTGTTACATGGTTTCCGTTGTTTGCACATAGGTGCAAACAAATAGCGCGTGCTGTTTGCATATGGCTTTAAGCAATGCTCATTCCGGGGCCGCGCGTAATGGAAGTGCCTTCATGACGTCACTACGCGGAAGTGCGTTGATGACGTCACTACTTCATGACGTTCATGACGTTCATGACGTTCATGACGCGGCCCCGGAATATGCATACCGAAAATTATCTACGTGAAAGGGACGATTTATAAAAGTACTGAAAATACTGAATTTAATGCTCAAATTACATCAGTTTTGTGTTGGAAATGTAACAATAACGTTTGATCATGTCCAGCCGTGTGCAAACGTTTGCTGTGGCCCGAGGGAACTGTTTGAACCCGCGGCCTGCGGCCTTGGGGTTCAAACAGTTCCCTCGGGCCACAGCTAACGTTTGCACACGGCTGGACATGATCAAACCTTATATTAGTCAGGAATCTGACACCTATTTCCACATGAAACATTTTACACCTTTGTGGCATGCAGCAACAGCGGAGTTTTAAAACTGTAGAACTAGTTTGTCAGACCATCGAAAAACGGAAATGTAGGAATTATAGAAGTAGTTCCGGGACAAGTGTTTGAGTTTTATCAGAATCGATAAACGGACGAATGGCTCGGAGGCAAAGCATACAGTTTACAATGCATACCTCCTACACTTGATGGCTGATGTACTGCAAGATAACCACAGAGTGACGAACAGGGGCCGGTTGCTCAAAACATCCGTTAGCTTAACGGACTGTTAAATCCTTAACTGAATGGTTAAAATCTCTGTTTTAACAGAGATTTTAACCATTCAGTTAAGGATTTAACAGTCCGTTAAGGATTTAACAGTCCGTTAAGCTAACTGGTGTTTTGAACAACCGGGCCCTGGCTGGCAGATGGATTGAGATAGACAGATGCTAATTATAATGCATTACGTGAAATCCGCCACGGACCTGCCGAGGCTTTTGTCCGCAACATGGGCATGTGCTAAAGTAAGCATCACAAAATGCTTAAAAAACGAAAAAGGTCAAGGTTGAAGAAACTTTTTGACATAAACAAACGGCTAAGTGTTATCACGACCCATGTGAAGGTCTAGTGAATGAGTGAATGAATAGGGTTTAACGTCCGCTTTTCTGACATAGAGGTACAAGCCTCAGGGAGTCTACACGCAGACGGGTCAACGGGTTCGTGTCCCGTATCCACCTGTCCGAGGGGGGTAAATCCCAACTTCAGAACTCAATATTTACAATCAAAATATATATTCAGTCCTGAAATTAGAACAACCTGATCTGGTGCCAGGCCCTCGCCACACTAGCATCATTTATCCCATCACCTAAAAGTAATAGGATTAGCGCTAATCTTACTTTTATATATGGGGCATAGCCCGACTCAACTCTCACATACAAGAAAGCCAAAAATGTACATGAGGGCCAAATCCGGTATAGTGGGTTCCGGAAAGTATGAACCCAATCGTTAAGCCAGTTTAGTCGCCTTTTACGACAACATGTGAAGGTCAAAAAGGTCAATGTCATGTTAATGGCCACATGAGTTTGTTCCAAATACTTACATGTATCAAGTGTCCAAACATTGAAGCAATCCATCAAGTAATATTAATATTAAGTAACTTGTACAAACTTTTTGAAGCTAAAAAAAATGGCTATGTGTTTCCGCAAAAATGTGAAGGTAAAAAAGGTCACGGTCATGTTAATGGCGGCCTGAGTGTGTTCCAAATGCTCACATTTATCAAGTGTCCAAATATTGAAGCAATCCGTCAAGTAATATTAAGGGTATACCATGATGATGAAGCTTGTACAAACCTTTGACATTTTGGATGACGACAACGACGACGGAAAAAGCAGTGACTATAGTTTCGACTTTTGCTGAAGTAGGCGCAAGAAAAAACAAAATTGATTTCTACCTTCAATTTCCTGAATTATCGTGATTTTAAAACTATATTTTCCCTATATATTGCAGCTACATGTACATGTGTATGCCACCATGGCATACTGGACTCTCTAACTAGAGATTGTGTATAAAAAGAAAACTTTAAATTTACACAAATTTCAGTCATTTGAGAAAGTCTTACAAATATTTTGACATAAGAAAATAAGAAAGTGTTTAAGCACCATTTTGAAGGTCACAAAAGTCAAGTTCATATCAGTTGTGGTGCGAGTGTGTCACACATGTTCAGGTGAATGAACTGTCCAAATAATAAAGCAATTCTTCAAGTAATATTGAAGATATTACATGATGGAGAAACTCTTACAACTTGTCGACTTTTCGATGTAAATATACACAAACAGACGTGCAGGAATGTTTTTGACGTAAGAAAATGGCTATGTGTTTCAGCACCATTTCAAAGGTCACAAAGGTCAGGCTCATGTCAATGATGGTGCGAGTGTGTCACACATGTTCAGGTGAATGAACTGTCCAAATATTAAAGCAAGCCTTCAAGTAATATTGACGATATTACATGATGGAGAAACTCTTACAACTTGTCGACTATTCAACGTAAATGTACAAGGACAGACGTACGGATAGACGTACGGAACCTCAAGAGCAACGCAAAATGCCACCCCCTTGCTATCGCATAGGGGGCATACATACACATCTGTTGCTGATTTCACAAAAATTGCAAAGTATACTTATCCAGCAAAGTATACTTTGAGGGAGAAATTTTCAATTTAAGGATAAATTTATTATTTTTTATTATACTGAATTTATTACATTATCACAGCCATATTGGCTGTGATAATGTAATAAATTCAGTATAATAATTCTGCATACTTTTAATCTGACGTCAAATATATGCAGTCGTTAGTTCTATATGAAATAATGCATTTCGGGAAAAATAAATGATTACTCCCTCAAAGTATACTTTGCAATTTTGATGAAATCGTCTACAGGTCAATTTTAGGCGGTGTGTTCGCACCCGTTGCACCACCACTGGCTATGCCACTGACAAGCAGACAATAATGGTTATCCCTGTACGGTTAATGACACTAGCTGCCATGGTTACAGGTCATACTTCTGTAGACAGTTTCTGCACTTTCTTTTCTGAATTAGTCGCTTCAACACTATCCTCAGCTTTGAGCAATTTTTTCCTTTGTTGATTGTCTGGGCTCGTACTTTCACTGCGGGGCTGGGCGTAATGTCGCGTGGCACGATGTCTGCGGCACGGCAGGTTGCCTTGGGTGTCCGAGCGGTCCGAGAGATACTCGTGCTCGGTGGCATTCGTGTCAATACTGCCATGGTGCGGGTAGCCGGAGCTGGAGCTCGACATGGTGGACTCTGACATCGTGTAGATTGTCCGGTCTATGTGGCTGTGGGGTGCCAGTGAGCAACAATCGAGGGACGGCCAGTGGAACTGACCAAACCCACCCTGGGGGCCGATGACAATGAGCATGGACTGGAAGAAGAAGGTGGAGTATAACCAACTGATAGTGATCACTATGATGAGGAATATCCCAAACTTCTGGTACACTAACGTTACAGATGGCAGCATGAACAAACCCGCGAGGAACGTACTTAGAGCTGCCATGAATATTACGTGGCCGATACGCACCACTGAACATAATGAGCGGTTCTCCCTGTCGAGGTCGGGAGCCAGTCGGTACGCGACACTATAGTGAAGGGTGTGGTCGACTGCCAGGCCAACCGCGACCGTGATTACAACTGACTCGAGGATGTTCAACTCCCAGCCCAGCAACACGATGGATGCTATAGTGGTGAGTATGGTGCACGATATCGTCACAATGGCGTACAGGGTGATGAGTATGTTCAGCGACGTGAAGAAGGCGACAATGGCTGCCACCACGATGGATATGCCCAATGCCTGTGGCATGCCCTCCGCGAGACCTTTCTGGATGCTGTAGTACTTTAATTCACTAACGAACCAGCCATTGCTCATCTCCGTCGGAGCAGTGAGCATTTGTTTTGTTACCCACCGATTAACGTTCTCATAAAATCTCCCAACTTCCTCAAAATCATAGCTGTATGTTGTATTGCTGGAGAATTGAACAACTAGTGTTTTGATTGTGTTGCCATAGAATCGAATCCCTGGAGTATTTTTCCGCCACATGTAACTATTTTGTTTCATTAAAAGTGGAATGTATTGGTTTATGCATGTACTAAAGACATGATATGGATAGGGAAATGTACTTCGACTGCAACATACATCTTGGTGATTTCTGCATGGAGTGTTTTTCATATACAAGACAAAATGTTCAATAAAACAATTTGTATATTCAATAGCATTAACTTTTCGATAAAATTCTGTTTGTCTCAACTGTTGACAAAAACTCAGTAACCATTCTTGAGATTTTTGGCTACCAGGATTAAAATGGAAATCAAAATCCAGATTTCCTTTTAAATTTGGGTTAAGTCTATTGCCATTATCATTGGCATAAGCACCCCAAACTATTGTTATTGGCATAAGGGGCATATTTGCTTCAACAGCTTTTTCAAACCAGAAATTGTCTCGTAGTTCTTGATCATACATTTCCATGAGGTGTGATTTACGAAAAACTTGAAATCTGAATGAGGTAGGCAGTCGTAACTTTGGATAATAAAACACAATAACTCCACTTAATACGCCCAGTACACCAAAGAGAATAATCCAAACATATCGAAGTCTGAACAAGCAGTTTGGTAGCTGCTTCTCAAAGAAGCAGCGATACACAGATCTGAATTTCTTGTAGATTTTTGGACTGCTGAAGTAGCAGCAGTTGCACCATTTTTCCTGTATCACGATGGCGGCGGGCATCCAGGTGACCATGAGCACAAGGTTACACAGCATCGTCGTGCCTGCGTAGATGCTGAAACACTCGATGGACGTTATCGGGCTGACAATGTTCGCGAAGAGAGCACCAGCAGTCGTTAGACTCGTTACAAACATGGACAGTGTAGCATGTTTCAATGTATCTGACACTAACTTCTCTAAAGTTCCGTTATTTCGTTCTTTCTTGGCCAGTTGCCAGATTTTCATGTAAACAAATACATCATCAGCTCCAACAGCTATGACCAGTAAAACAGTAACAAGATTCATATATGGAAAAAAGTCGATCTCAAATACAAATACATATAAAAAATATGAAAGCTCCAGAGCCCAAAACATGGACAAAAATGTCATAAGTGTTACAAAAATAGAGCTGGTAAAAGCCCAAACAGTGAGAAAAATAACAACAGTACTAACAATGAGCCATTTGGTATCGTGTGTCAAATAATGATGAAACAAGCTATCCTTAATTCCAAAGTCAGCAGCTATAACCTCGACATTTCCAACACGATCAACGCGCTGTTCTATGTCTAAGAATAAATTCACAGCATCCTGCAGAGTTTTGGCAGAAGAAGACTGGAATGAAACTGGGAAAAAGGACAGTGCATATCTCAAACTCTTGCTCCTCGTCTGGAATGCATTGTCAGATATATAGTGCATTATGTTGTACACCGCATTGTAACGCTGACACTTCCGTGGAATGTGCTTGCATTCCCTGTAGCTTTCCCCAAATGGTGAATGGCGAATATCACAGCTATCGGTTAGCGAGAAGTTATGATAAAATCCAACACAGAATTGTATCAAATTATGAACGTTTTCCACATCAGGTTGAGTGATATTTGAGCAACTTTCCTTGTTTGTCAGTAAAGCTATGTAGTTTCCGAGCGACATGGTTCGGCAGCAGTGCGACTGGTCCACATCCCGAAGACAGTTTCGTTTGTAGATGGCGTTGGACGTGATGTATTTGTTTTCCAATTCGCACATGCTGCGTATGTTCTCAGCAGTAAACAAGCTGTCCTTCACCGCACTGTGGTATACCAGCTTGGCCCAGCGACCATCTGCAAACCAAAGGAAAAGTGAATGGTTTGAACCCTTACAACGTGGAATTAACACTTAGACCGCTATCTTAATTTGTTTGTTGTCTGCTGTTTATTATAGGAATGAATGGCCTTTTTGTGGAATTTATCGGGGTATAAACTTGGAAAAGTCGCGGGAATACTGGACGAAGTTTATATCCCCGATAAATTCAACAAAAAGGCCTTTCATTCCTTATAATTCCAGCATTTGAAATAAATTCATCAAGAAAATGTGTTTATTTTCCGTTTTCTTAAGAATTATTTTAACTACGCCTCACGGTTATGGAAAGTAGTTTGGCGTGGGAGTTACTGGGATATAAATTTTGGACACAGACTTGCTACGGGCCAATCAAATGTTAGGGAATTGTGTAAATATTTTTGTGCTGGAATTATTTTCTATTTTTCATTTTTATCATCAAAAACATGCTTGGACAGCACTTTAGAATAATTTACAACATACTTTGACAGCAAGGAAATGATTCTGAAGTGCTGTCAAACCATGTTTTTATTGAGAAATAAGTCAAGATACATGTATAAAAGCAACAGCAGACAACAATTATTGTGAGTAGGGGTCTAACGGTTAAATGTTGTCGTCTGCTGTTCATTGGTTATTTTCAGATTTACTTGATGAAACCGAATTTTGACAGTGAATGAGAATCAACTCCATTTCGTCTCCAATGGAGATGATTCTCATGTGCTGTAAAAATATGAATGTTAAGGAAAAATACAAATCTGAGAAAAAAAACAGCAGCCACTTGTAATTAATTGTTGATGTTTTTCTTGATGTAGCCCGACAGTTTATTGAGTGATTTTAATGAATATTCGTGTAGTACTATTTCCTATGAAATTAACGTTGATGTTTTTCTTGATAAAGGTCTGGCAAGGCAGACAATTTGATCGGTGATTTTACTGAATATTTGTATAGTGCCATCTCATTTAGAATATAGAGATTCTATGGACTTTTAGTTTATGTGAAGTCACTTTTTAATAGATGAATTCGTTTTGCAAACGCGACGCAAATGTGTTAAAAAAGATAATGCACTTATCATTGTCTTTTCTGCAAGAGGGCGTGGCAGGTATCGCTGGGGATTTATCAGACAGCAGGAAATACCACAATGTTGAGGTTTTCGCATAAAAATACAATAAGGTGGAAATCACAGACATTAAAATATTCGCCACATACTGTTACGGACTAGTCTGAAAATCATTTTGTGATAATTGGATTGGTTGGAAAATGAACATATCAAAATAAAATTCCAGTTATTTATGGGTGAAAGGGTTAAGACAAACCTGGCACATCACAGAAGAAATGGCGTCGCTGTTTCCGTCTCTGGCGTGAGCGTCTATACCGGACTGGCGGTGACGATGTTCCATTGCGGTGTTTGTCCAGTTTATCCAGGTACACGAGATGGTTGTCAGAGTGCTGCACCACCATTGCCGCATCCCGTGGTAACATTGACAGGCGCGCGTCATTCACCAAGTTTTTGTAGGCCACGAGCCGGTTGCTGATTACGGTGCGCCGTGGCTCAAACCCCTGGAAATAAATTAATTGATTTGATTGATTATTGGTGTTTAATATAGGAATGAATGGCCTTTTTGTGGAATTTATCAGGGTATAAACTTGGAAAAGTCGCGGGAATACTGGACGAAGGCCGGAAGGCCTTGTCCAGTATTCCCGCGACTTTTCCAAGTTTATATCCCCGATAAATTCCACAAAAAGACCATTCATTCCTTATAATTCCAGTATTTGAAATAAATTCATCAAGAAAGTGTGTTTATCTTGACAGACGGCAGCCATTTGTTTACAGACAGCACTGACAGCGCACCTGTAGAAAGTAGTTCGGCGTGGGAGTTTACTGAGATATAAATTTTGGACAGAGACTTGCTATGGGCCAATCAAATGTTAGGGAATTGTGTAAATATTTTTGTGCTGGAATTATTGGTGTTTAACGGCCTATCTACAGCTATGGTCATTTGATCCCGTATTTAACCTGCTGCATTGAAATAGAAGGTGAAATGGTTTAACGGCCCAGCAACAACTAAGGTCATATGTGGCTGTCACTGGAGAAATGGGGCTTATGGGTTTTGCGACCAGTGTAGATGCAGATCAGCCTGTGCATGCGCAAAGTCTGATCAGGATCTGCACTAGTCGTCATTCCATGAAAGGAACGACCACTATGCTTCTAACAAGCAATATAGATCGTTATCGTTATCAGATTACAAGAGTGTGCTATTTGATCAGGAGCTACACTGGTCACAAAGCCTATAAGCCCCATTTCTCCAACCATGGTGGCCAGATTAGCTCAGTAGGTAGAGCGTCGGACTGCGGATAGGGAGACGCCGGGTCCGATTCCCAGCTTGACTTGCTCCGAATGGCAAGAGAACTTCGTGCTAGCCTAGTCCTATTGGATGGGGACTTAAATAGTCGGTCCTGACATGAAGGTCATCGAGTCAGTGCCATCGTTAAATCAAAGCATTTTCATTTTTTCCCAGTCACAGCCACATATGAAACATGCCATGCGATTTTGTACCTTTGGACATCTGTGCAATTTCATGAAATACGTTTACAAAATTGACAATATTTTCCGTAAATTTTGTAAACGTATTTCATGAAATTACGCAGATATATGAAGGTACAAAATCACATGGCGTGTCTCATATAAAGACGGGACTTGGCGTTCAAAAACAAGAAATCAGTAACACTGATGGATGTACTCCTCAAACAAACATTTCTAAATTCATTTGACCTTGACCTTTAGCACAGGGGTCATATGGTATGGCAATAAAATGAAAATATGGATGATGATAAATATGCAGATGAAGTTTCAAGCCAATTTAATGTACAGTAACAGAGATACCGGTAGCCGAAATGTTATATAGTTTGTTTGTTTATTAGTGTTTAACGGTCTATCAACAGCTAGGTCATGTAAGGCCGGGCAAACGATCCCGTTTTAACCTGCTGCATTGAGGGGAAAATCCCAAAAGCAGAACGGAATATTTACATCGAGAACAAATATATTCAACCCTGAAATTAGAATAACTTGACCTGGTGCCAGGTCCATACCACACCAAGTCACTTGGCCCCTTCCCCTAAAATAGGATTACGAATATCGTAATACTCACATAAGAGGTTACAATAACCAGATTCAACTGTCACATACAAAATTCCAAAGACGTATGTGAGGGCCAAACCAGGTCTCCAGTCGGGATTCCGGTAAAGATAGTGGTCTTGGCAAAAAGTGTAGATCCAGATGAGCCGGCTCGTAACGAGCCGTCTCATCAGGATCTGCACTTTTTGAAACTAATTTTCATATTTTTGAGAACAAAAACACCCCCCCTTTTCTTAAATGGACTGGTCTGAAAATCATTTTGCGACCATTGGATTGGTTGCAAAATTAACACATCAAATCCATTCCTGTTACTTAGGAGTGAAAGGTTAACCCTTTCAACACCACAGACCTCTATAGAGACAATGTTTGCAAACAGTGCAGATCCAGATGAGCCGGCTCGTACGAGCCGTCTCATCAGGATCTCCACTGTTTGTTAATAATTTTAAACGTCGTACAGATTACCCTTTTAGAAGAATGGGATAATTTGAATGAACAAAATTAATGAAATAGCGTGAAACATTGGCATGGAACATCCTATTAAGTTACTTGGTGTTGAAAGGGTTAACCCGGCCTTTCCCTGATAGAGACGACTTTTCACGCCTCTGCAGAAGATGTCTTTTGAAAACATTGTGGGAAAAGGAGAAATTGCTTGTAACAAGCAATTTCTCCTTTTCCCACAATGTTTTCTACTCTATTAGATAATTTAACCATCATTTGCCCCAGCATTTGATTCTTTTATTCAGATGTTTTCGATTTGGAAGAGTCGAAATATCATAAAACAGGGAAAGGGTTAATGTTCACCTAACGTCCATTTCATCAGACTGGCTGGTTCCTATGAAAGGGTTAATAACAAGAAATAGGTACACCGGTCAGAAATGAACTAAGCCTCTCTGGCAGATAATGTGCCTCATGTTATTGGTAATCTGACCACTATGTGTAGCACCAGATTTCCCTATTCTTGCAGCCTCCAGACAAAATTATTGGTTTCTGTCTAAATATGTGCGATAAAACGTCAAGTTGTGTGCCTATTTAAGGACATAATATTGTCGTAAATGATGGTGCCAATACAGCACTTTGCTTGAAAATATGGTAGTATACTACCGGTACTATAGATTTTTTTCTTGTGAAAACAATAAAAATATTGGAAACTAAATAGAACATACATGGTTCAGAGCTCCAGATAAGTTTTGTATCTAAAGAGTATTATAACCCTCAGATTTAAAATTCCATGCATATTTTACTTTTACAGTGTCAGTACTTCCCTTACATGAGTTCGGTCACGTTTGTCAGATTAATTTGCTCTGAAAATTCCGTCAACTTTTGATGTCATTTACAGGAAATATTGAAGTTTCTGTAAATATTTTTCATGAAAAATCGCAAATCTTCTTAACATTTGTGTCCGTGACTAGCTGGAGCATTATGGGCTTTGTGACCAGTGTAGCTCCTGGATCAAATTGCACACACAAATAGTCTGATAATGTTCTATATTGCTTCTTAGAATCATGATGGCTGTTTCATTGATGGAATAGCGAATAGTGCAGATCCTGATCAGACTGTGCGGAATCCGCACAGTCTGATCTGGATCTACACTAGTCGCCAATCATTTCATTGATGGAATAGCGAATAGTGCAGATCCTGATCAGACTGTGCGGATGCACAGGCTGATCTGGATCTACACTAGTCACAAAGCCCCATTTCTCCAGTCACAGCCACATTTATAAGACTGGTCTAAAGACAAGCAAAGCCAGGAATTGCTGATATCCCATAATCTCCTATCTCACCATGTCACTGCCCTAATGAACACCAGAACATTTACTTTTGTGCGATGGAAGATATCGTACAAAACCATAAAGCTACATCTATTATAGGTCTTTTTATTCACGCGCAAGAGAAACACAAATACAACTTAAGGAGAGGAACTCTATAAGATAGCAATCAGTGATTCCGCTGGCGATCGCCACTTTCGCAATTGGCGATAAAAATAAACAATTGGCGAAAAAGTTTTTGTTTTTTTTTGTGATTTTTTTCCCCCGAAAATTGTAATTTTTTATCGCCAATTTTTTGAAGAGGCGATTTTCTTTTTTTTCACAGTGGAATCCCTGAGCAATCTTTCGTTCCAATCCTCTTTACACTGCTAAGTGCTTGTATACCGAAAAATGATGTAATTACTATTTAATAAAATATGTTTATACCATACACAGATACATACTAGGAAGAATTTCAGGACGTTCAGCCCTTTGATTAACAGAAAACTGGCATGCCAAGAAATAAAATATTGAAATCGGCTGAGAATAAATATAGCCCTAGATATATGGGGTGTATTTTTGGACATTAACCCTTACACCGCTATCTTATTTTTTTGGTTGTCTGCTGTTTATTTTCCATTTTCCATTTTTATCATCAAAAACATGATTTAACAGCACTTTAGAATAATTTACAACATGATTTGACAGCACTTCTGTCAAACCATGTTTTTATTGAGAAATAAGGCAAGATAAAAGCAACAGCAGACAACAATTGTTGTGAGTAGCGGTCCAAGGGTTAAAGGTGGGTGCCCTCAAATTATGTAAAAATACATCTTTACGGAAATTCAGCGGATACTTAATTGTGTAACTATTCCACATGTTTTTAACATCGAAAGTGTCCGTTTTAACGCAGTATTAACTAATTAACTAATAATTTTGTGTCAGTATATAGTGGTGATCACCAATGTATGAACATGTGAAGAAATGGTGATTAGATTTCATTATTTAAATAAATAATGTGTATTTTGTGTAGGTGATATCACCTATGTGAATTGATGATACCATCTATCGGTGATATCACCTATTCAAAATTACTGTTGTCACCCATTTGCATATAGGCAATATCACCAATTTGAAAGGAGGTGTCAAAAATCATTTTAAATTGGCGATATCAGACAATCGAATAGGTGATTATCACTAGTTTAGCGGTGACCTGGGGCTAAAAAAAAGGACCATAAGCTGCTTGTGTCATATAGTACAACTTCATTATAGGAATGAATGGCCTTTTTGTGGAATTTATCGGGGTATAAACTTGGAAAAGTCGCGGGAATACTGGACGAAGGCCGGAAGGCCTCGTCCAGTATTCCCACGACTTTTCCAAGTTTATATCCCCGATAAATTCCACAAAAAGGCCATTCATTCCTTATAATTCCAGCATTTGAAATAAATTCATCAAGAAAATGTGTTTATTTTCCGTTTTCTTAAGAATTATTTTAACTGCGCCTCACGGTTATGGAAAGTAGTTCGGCGTGGGAGTTTACTGGGATATAAATTTTGGACCGAGACTTGCTACGGGCCAATCAAATGTTAGGAAATTGTGTACATATTTTTGTGCTGGAATTATTAAACTGTACACCCAGAAATCTTGAGTGTGCATAATTTTTCAGAGGACTTTTGCTTTCATTTATTTCAGATAATAGTGTCTGTTTATGATTGTAAAGAACATGCTCAGTTTTCTTCAAAAACAGATGGGCTAAAAAAATGGTGAAATTAAAAAATAATAGGTACAGTCCCACCTCCCCTAACGGCCACCTCCCAGCAACGGCCACCTCTCTTCAACGGCCAGTTTTAACTCCCCCCGTTAGAATTTAACGTTATTTTACCTCTGTCCAACGGTCACCTCTCTTCTCCAGCCAACGGCCACAAAAAAACACAACGAAATCGTCAAAAGACCTCTCGAACGGCCAACATATTTTTGCTAACGGCCAGTTGATTTTTTCATAGCAAAGAGTCGTAAGCTTCTCTGACCGGCCAACATATTTTTACAGGTCGTTTTTATTCTGAACGGTCAATATAATTAATCTTGCCAAACGGCCACGTCAATTAAAACATGACACGAACCACCTCTCTGAGCGGCCAACATATTTATTATTGACAAACGGCCATAAACCACGACAAAAACGGCCTGTAAACGGGCAGCATATTTTTTTTAATGGACATTTTCGTATGCAAACGTTACCGTGAATCGCGTAAAATCAATATTCCTATGTAGCCTACCGGCAGATCTAATCGAGTGTGCCGTATCTATCGGATACCTTCGGTGGTAATCGGTCGATAAAAGTTGTGTGTAAACACATGTCCAAGTTGTGTATTCGGATTTATCACCTGTCTGGCATCTGACAATGGGATTGCCGACAAGTTTGTCACCGTTTGAAGTGGATTAAACAAGCCATTTACCAGGATTAGGATACTCAACACGGTCTGCTGACTGAATATGACACCATGTGACACCGCAAGAAAAGTGGGCTTATTGGGTTTGTGACCAGTGTAGCTGTAAATTAGTCTGCTCAGTGTGTTCACTACATGTTTTTACACAAAATTGGATTAACAATAGCATGATTATAACTTTGTCACACAAATGCAGATCCGAATCCAGACTGCAAGTTATTCTGATCAGGAGCTACACATGTCAAAAACTGAATGAGCCCAGTTTGTCATTATGAATGCATAATTGTTATTGGTCAATTTGAACATTTAACATGTTTAATAAATTGTTATTTCTCAAAATAACCATGATTACTATTTTGTCTTCTTCAATAACATACTAACAATGACAAATGTATATGTTCTATAGTAAATACAATATAATAGTATAAAACATATACAATCCTAGTTGTTTCTATGTTCATATATCAGTATAAGCAACTGAGAAGTTGATGGCTGTTCATTGATGGCTGTTCGTTGGTGACCCTCTCCACAACAGCCACCTCTCTACAACAGCCACTTTTAGTCCGTCCGGCTGCTGGCTGTTGTAGAGAGGTTGGACTGTAACACTGATGGATGTACCCCTCAACAACTCATTTGACCTTGGGCACAGGAGCCGCATGCATCTGTGGGGCACAGAATGAACAAACAGATGATGACTAATAAGCATATAAAGTTTCAAGCCAATCCGACTTAGAGTTACAAAGATAATAGGTACCCGGCGGACGGACGGACGGACAGGTTGGTGACTAAATGTACACTGAAAATCCTAAAAAAAAGTCTGGATACATACAAATAAAATTCATACTCTTGTTGTATCTGGCCACTAATGGGTTAACCCTTAGAAGGTGGGAACCGAAAATTGTTGTCTGCTGTTGTTTCATATTTTGTATTCTTTCTCAGTAAAAACATGATTTGACAGCATTTTAGCATCATTTCCATTGGGCTAGTGAACTGTGAAAGCATGTTTTTCACGAGTATAATGGAAAATAAAGCATAAACAGCAAACAACAAAATCTAATTCAGCATTGTAAGGATTATCTCTTTGCATGCTAGTGGCAAAAATATCCGCCAAACGAATTAGGAGTATATGTTTTATTTCTCTCTGTAAATATGTCTTGAAATTTCATTAGAATTGTGTACTCCGGACACAATTCTAATGAAATTCCAAGACATATTCATGACATTTATAAGGAGAAATAAAAGAAAATATAATGAATTGTCATCTGCTATTTTTTAACTATTTATAGCCCACAAATTTCCCAGCATGCAAAGAGTTAATGAAGTCATATGAGTAGTCCTGATGATTGTGATCTACACATGTCAGTGACCAATAAAGGAAATAGTCAGACATTGTCGGAATGAGGTCAACTAGACAGACTGTTGCCTAGCTAAGTTGCACTCCAAAGAAATAAGGAACTTAAACTCACTTGTTATTGTAAATATGAGGCGGTAATTGTGTTAAAATGTCTCTTAATAATAGGTCAGCAAGTTCTTGGTAAATCAATCCATTATTTGTAATTGTACGGCTAAGGAAAAACAACCTTATTGATTTGATCTTGTCACAGCTTTACAGTACAAACCCATCTGTGTGCAGTAGATAATGGGACATCATGGGGAGTTGAGGACCCACTAACACATTTTACAGGGAAATAATTAAGAGATATACATAGCTCCAGATAAGCTGCATATTTGCTTAAATACCCAATTAAAATTGTCAAAAACCCAATTAAAACCATAAGTAGCGAGTATCAAAAAGCAATACAAATGTTGTGGTACCATTATCATGCTGCAGAAAACAATACACAGACCACATATACAGCATATTTTTCTCCAAGGCAACAATTCTAATGAAATGCCAAGACATGTTTTCATTTCGAAGAAAACTATTCAATAATTGCTGTCTGTTGATGTGTAAACAGTAGTGTGATTTTATTTTACCCAATTAAAATTTTGAAATACCCAATTGTGTCAGATATGACAATTACTAATTAATTATCTGGAGTCCTGGATATATGCCAAGAAAATGCACTTTATGATATACATGTAGATACATGTAGCTATATGGAGCTGTCTATTGCATAAAAATATGGCTGCTTCAAGATTAACCCTTTCAACACCACATACCTGTACTGTATAGTGGTATTGCAAACAGTGTAGATCCAGATGAGACGGCTCGTGACGAGCCGTCTCATCAGGATCTGCACTTTTTGCAAGTCATTTTCATATTTTTGAAAACAAAACCCCTTTAAATAAATGAACTAGTCCGAAAAACAATTAATGTATGCATTTATACAGAACCTGTAGTAACTACAGAAGTCATAGATTTAGTATTGCATGACATCATCAGACTCCGCGCCTTTAAAGGTACATGCCCACTCAGTAGGCACAAAGTGTTCTTACTATGAATTAAATAAGTGTATAATTGTGTCACTATTCCACCAGTTCTAAACATTATGAGTGCCCGCTATACATATATAATCATTAAGTAATATTTATATTACTGATAGTGACGCACGTTGGTATCAGGCTATTTTCATATTTAAAGGTACATGCCCACTCAGTAGGAACAAACTGTTCTTTATATAGAGACATCATGCAAGACATTTTCTGGCAAACTAAACATTCATTCACCATTACCCCACATATTGATTGGCATTATTATATATTTTATATCAGACGCCAATTTCCACTGATATCAGGGGCAATAACCGTGTTTTCTTAAAATGTTAACAGACATTACTATTTATTCTCTGTATTTATTTTTAGATGTGCAATGATCATACTTTATAAGTGGAAAATAATTGTTTGGACACATTTAATTAGAAAAATAATTAAAAAATATCATGCCTCATTTGCATATGAAAATAGCCTGATACCACCGACAGTCACTATCAGTAAAATACATATTACTAAATTATTATATCTGTATAACAGGCACTCACACTGTTTGGAACTGGTGGAATAGTGACACAATTATACACTTATCTAATTCCTATAAAGAACATTTTGTGCCTACTGAGTGGGCATGTACCTTTAACCCTTACAGTGCTGAATAAAATAGTGTTAATTTTTTATTTTATTTTCTCATCAAAATCATGCTTTGACAGCACTTTAGAATCATTTCCAACGGAAATGATTCTAAAGTGCTGTCAAACCATGTTTTACTGAGAAAGAAGACAATATATAAAACTGCATCAGACAACATTTTCGGTTCACGCCTTCTATAAGGATTAAAATGCTTTGTGGAAAAATGGTGACGTATTCATGTACTTCCTTCCTCAGTAAGGCAAGATATGTGGATAAATGCGGCTTACTGGATTTGTGACCAGTGCAACTCCTGATCAAATAGGTGACTCCTGTAGCCACATAACAATCAATATTGCTTGTTAGAAGCTAGTTCTGAGTACATAACTCTAATTACACTGCATTACATAATAGTTATGATGGAGTAGTCTTTCCACATGTGCGTTTGAAGCGTTCTTTGTTTACTTTCTATTCGTGGAGAGCGAGCTGAGAATTTTGCTAATACCCACGTTATCAGGTAAGGTTATGGGAATATGTTTGTGTCATAACGTAGAATTGTCTCTCAATAACAATATAGCGAAGTATGAACATCAACGCAGGTTTTTTCCATATTTTAGTGCGCGAAGTGTAAATACTATTACGCACATTTTTACCGTGTAGCATGGTGTAGCGATATAGTACAAAAACACATAATCCTCATTTCTCAAGTCACACCCGCACATCATGTAGATCAATAAATTTAATTCTGTGATACATTTGTGTCACATGTTTCTCCCTAGCCAATCAGAAAATTACACGTATTTGGTCTGCAGACTTGATTAAACCTGAATGTAGCAGACACCAGAGCTCCAGATAAGGTGCGTAATTGCTTAAATAAATACCCAATTAAAATTGCCAAAAATCCAACAGAAATCAGAAGTAGTACTTGAGTGTCAAAAAGCAATGACAAATTTGTGGTACCTTTATCATGCTACAGAAAACAATAAACAGACCACAAATATAGCTTATTTTTCCATGAAAACACATCTTGGTACATTTGTATTTCATTAGAATTGTCTCCAAGGAGACAATTCTAATGAAATGCCAAGACAAAACTATTCAATAATTGCAGTCTGCTGATGTGTAAACAATAGTGTGATTTTATTTTACCCAATTAAAATTGTCAAATACCCAATCGCTTCCGAAATGATGGAGTGACAATAGTCAATAATTACTAATTCCTTATCTGGAGCCCTGAGACACACTTTACAGACTACATTCAAACCACTCTTATCCCAATCTCAGCACATACAGTGAAACCTCCCCAAACCAGACGCCAAGAAAATACCAGTGATCTTATTTTTGATGAGTTTCTTGGTCATTTATCTCAGGGGGGGGGGGGGGGGGTATTATGCTAGGCGGTCCGGGGGCATGCCCCACTGGACAAATTTTTTTTAAATCTAGATGTCCAGAAATGCACTTTCCTGTGTTTTACGGCATTTAAATTCAGATTCCAACTGGTGGTAAACTGTGATCTATGTAAACTCTGTGGTTGCAACCCCGGAACCTCCCCCCCTCCAGATCCGCCCCTGATATTTTAGTTATGAACAGTAACTGCCGCAACTAACTTGATAATAACCATTACCCCCCCCCCCCCCCACCAAGTAACTGGAATGAATTTTGATATGTTAATTTTGCGACTAATTCAACTGTTACAAAATGATTTTCAGACTAGTCCATTTATGAAAAGGGGGTGTTTTTGTTCTCAACAATATGATGATTACTTGCAAAAAGTGCAGATCCTGATGAGACGGCTCGTCACGAGCCGGCTCATCTGGATCTACACCTTTTGCTAATACCATTATACAGTCCCGTGGTGCTGAAAAGGGTTAATATACAATAAACAATTGAAGAGATGGGTGGAACAGGGCAACATGATATTCTTATCCGCTTCAAGCATACCTGTAGCTTGGCCCAAAAAAGTGTAGATCCTGATGAGACGGCTCGTCACGAGCCGGCTCATCTGGATCTACACCTTTTGCTAATACCATTATACAGTCCTGTGGTGCTGAAAAGGGTTAATATACAATAAACAATTGAAGAGATGGGTGGAACAGGGCAACATGATGTTCTTATCCGCTTCAAGCATACCTGTAGCTTGGCCCAGAGCAGCCTGCAAAATATGAATCAGATCTTTCAAAGTGGACACCGGCCACAATATCCTGGCCTAGTGCTACATGTCCTCAAAACAGCAGATCAGTTAGCCCCTATGGAAGGTAATATCCGCCATAATTCTATTAGGCTTGATGCTTGCTTGCTGATGACATTCCAAGTTCTATCCGTCTTATTACAATTCTATGTGGCTTGATGCTTGTTGACTGGTGCCATTACAAATTACTTTCATGTTATTTTATTCGTCATTCATGTTTGTGACATTTGAAATCTTCTTGGTTTTAGTCTAAATTGCATGTGCATTTGGCTTGATGCTTTATTCATTCGCACTGTTTCAATGCGTTTGTGTTGATTACATTCTAAGTGACATCCGGAGTTCCATTATTGATTATTGCATCGCTGTTTTGTCATGCGTTTTGTTACCTCGATAAGCCACGCCCATTGACAACAACAATTGCAACAGTAATTTGGGAACAACTTAAAATAGTTCTCCCTAAAATGATTTAATATGCTGGTACCCGTCCTACAATGCGTTGCTCTCTAAATTGGTTCCATGTCCCTAACGGTGTTGATGTAGATTGATGCCACCTTTTCTGTTGCGCCATGCTCAGGTTAAAAGACACCAAATAGTTTTACTGTATAATTTAACTGAATCCCAGCCAGTCTTTTCTACTTTCACTATTCGTATGGATGTTGTGGGACCAACCTCGTCATGTCCCCCAATATTGTTTACATTATTTGGCCACAGAAACTCTGTTTACATCACGTGACAAACAGGCTCAGTGTTTTCTTTTAACCAATTTCATGCTGAGGATACTCTGATTTTTGTTGAAAAAATCTCATTATTTTGTTCTTTCATCGAAAGGTATATGTTGTTACCACTCATTTGAACCGTCTCATTGAGACGGTTCAAATGAGTGGTAACAACATATACATTCCAAAGGATATAAAAGAAAATAGGGATATTTTTCTCTCAAAAGGTTCATACTACTAAAAGTGTATCCCGTCTGTAATGGGTTAAATGCTTCAAATATGCTGAAAACTGGTGTTAAAAACACCCCTTTTCTAACCTTAAACCTAGAATGTCCATGCCAGGTTATAATATAGGGAGACATGTTTTTCTTTATTTTTTCAATCTGACATTTTTCTGGCAAAATGATTACCATTACCAGACGTACTAATTGACATTATTATACTTTTTATATCAAACGCGAAATGCCAGATTGATATCAGGGGCGATAACCGTGGTTCCTTAAAATGATAACGTAAGCAACTAAATTCCATTTATTTATTACTTGATGTGCAATATCATATTTTATGATATGTCAATAAAAATATTTATTCAGCATTTAGTTGATATAAATAATTTAAAAATACTGCATAATTTGCATACGGAACTAGTTTGATACCACCGCGAGTCTCTATGAGTACATTACAGATTACTAAATAATTATATATGTGTAGCTGGAACTCGTAATTTTTAAAAGTGGTGGACTAGTTGCAATTATACACTTATTTAAGTTCCATAAAGAAAAGTTTGTACCTACTAGATGGGACCCCAGCTTCAACAATAATTAAATCTATATTTTAATTAGTCAAGATCCAGAGCAGAATGGGTGCAGGTTATTGGAAATTAGGTCCCACAACATCCATAAGAACAAGAAACGAGGCAAAGCCACGAAGACCAGGTTTTTTTCAAGCATAGACATTTATACCCACTTTTTGTAGACTAGATGGCCGTGGCCTGCATGTCGCGCCTTGGGGCGAGGCATGGACACTAAAAAAATAGATATAGTAGATGGAAAAACTTTAACCAAAAAACTTTAACCGGACACACGGACGAACGGACGGACGTATGCCAAAATGCCGACGATATCGCGCTTTCCGCAAGCAGGTGCGACAATGGTGATAAACACCCATGTGAAGTATCAAGGTATTGGGTGAAGCAGTTGCAGAGATATAGTACACAAAAAAACTTTAACAAAAAAATTCAAAGTAATTTGACCTTGACATTGGGCACAGGATCGCGCTTTCCGCAAGCAGGTGCGACAATGATGATAAACACCCATGTGAAGTATCAAGGTATTGGGTGAAGCAAAAACTTTAACCAAAAAACTTAAGCAGTTACAGAGATATAGTATAACAAAAAAGTTTTAACCAAAAAACTTTAACCAGACGTACGTTAAAAAGTTAATGTTGAAAATGGCTAAGTCAATTACGTAGAAATAATAGGTGAAGGTAAAAAAATGGTCACATGTTGGATAGTTGTATGTGGTAGGCACCCCTTGGTTATGAAGCTGTGAAAGTTTGGTGGTCCTAGGTGGTACAGTACCAAAGAAATGGACTTAAACACGAAAACTTAACATTGTAAACGCGAAATCTTAACATTGAAAATGGCTAAGTCGACTGCGCGGAAAAAATGGGTCAAGTTAAAAAAAAAGTAACATGTTGGATAGTGATGTGTGGTGGGCACCCCTTGATTATGAAGCTGTGAAAGTTTGGTGGTCCTAGGTGGTACAGTAACAAAGAAATGGACTCAAACACGAAAATTTAACATTGATTGTGGACGCCGCCCGCCGCACGCCCGTCCGCCGCCCGCCCGGCTTTCGCCAATCCAACAGCCTGGATTTTTTTTCAAAAAACCTGGCTAAAAATGAAAGTAGCAGAGAATAGAAAAATGTGTGGTAATGGGTTAGTTTTTTAGGGAAAATCAATGGTGGTGGCCCACCTTAGTCTGATCCCGGACGGTTATTGGTTTGCATCGGTAACGGGCCAGTTTGACAGTCAACCTGTGCAAGTTACCATATGTGTAACTTACTATAAAAATGTGATTGTTTTCAATTACGTACATATGTAATTGAATTAAGAGGATACGTGTATGTATACAACACATTAGTAAGTCAAACACCATACATATGCAATTTAGTTAATATAGGTTAGAGAATAACAAATGGTGCGAAATCGTCAAGACAGTAAAAGTAGTCCGGTATGAACAAAATCGTGCGGGTGTTTTGAGGTCACTGACAGTTTGCTTGCAAATCTTGATCCATTACTACCCAGTTTCACTTGAGGAACATGTTGGTCATGTGATGTAAACAGTTTCCGTTGCCAAAAATAAAATGTAAACAATATTGGGGGACATGACGAGGTTGGATTTTTCTGTCTTAAGTAAGTGAAGCTATTGTTTAATTCATGCAGAACCAGTACTGACCGGCTGCATGTCATGTACAAGTAGGTCCCACAACATCCATACGAATAGTGAAAGTAGGAGAGACTGACCTTATTGGATGGGATTTGGTTAAAGTAAAACTATTTGGTGTCTTCTAACCTATATATACTGATCATTTGTAAGTGAAATCTTATATCAACACCGACATTGGAGGTGTGCCTCAAACAGCCAATCACATCTTGTACTATTATTTATTAGTCGGAGGATTCCTAACATTGACAGCAGTGCCATCTGGCGTCATAATGAGGCACTACTAACCAATATATTGCTTTCATCATTCTGCTTGTGGCTTGGTGCTTTCTGCTTGCGGGTTTCTGCTTTCGGACTGTGGCTTGATGCTTACTTCCTGCGGCTTTGTCCTTACTGCTTTCGGCCTTATTCAAAGTACTAAGTGCTTGTTCTTACTTTCTATTGCAAATGCTTAGTGCAATAAAACAGGGACACGAATAAGGACGTATCAATAATTGTAATGTAAATAAGACGAATGAACAAAGCAATCAGCAGAATGGACATGTAAGAAAGACAAATACAATTACAACATGCAGATTTCAAATGTAATAAATACAAATGATGAATGAAATAACATGAATATAAGTTGTAATGTCATCAGCTCGCAAGCATCAAGTCACATAGAATTATGGCGGATATTACCTTCCATAAGCCCCAGGCACTAAGATTTTGCCCTCCCAGAATATGTTCACCCATGTGGGAAGAACATTCTGCCCTCCCCTATTATTATTAGTCGCAGTGACGGGAAAAATGGAATTTGAGACCAAAATAGCTCCAGATCAAAATTTAAGATAATATTCGTAATGACGCCAAAAGTTGACGACATGTTCAGGGCAAATGTGGAATAAAATTCCACATTTGCTACGAAAATTACGTCCATTTTCGTTATCATTTACAGAAAATATCACAGTTTCTTTCAATATTTTTCGTGAAAAAATACAGATCTTCGGTACAAAATCGCATGGATTGAAGAGCTCCAGATAAGCTTTGTGTCTAAAGCGTACTATACCCCCTGATTTCAAAATCATTGCGTATTTTACTTTTACAAATGGATTATTGATTTTCTTCATTACTAAATAGGGAACAAACGATAAAAAAAAATATAAAAAATTTAAACATTCACTTATTTGAGCTGCAAAAGGCAAACACTGTTATATTTTTGCAACTCAACTAAGTAAATTTTCAACTTTATGACAGTATTATCACTACTCAATTTGAAAATCAATGCGTATTTTCACATTACTGTGCGTATTTCGTACTCCCACTTTTGATAATCAATGCATATTCAGCTAAACTAATTGAGCAAAATAGCGCAAATACGCACCTTATCTGGAGCTCTGGATTGTCTCATAATGTGTACAAGACTGGTAGACAAGAATTATTCACAAATCTTTACTGCATCAACAAAGGAGCCACTTAGAGCCAGATTACTCCATAGATCATATGTCTAATTGAAATCTTGTGATAACCTAGATTTCCTGTGGTGTGCGACAAGGAACAGAGTGCTCTACAAATAAAGTATAATTAATCCATTACGTATAAGTTATTGTTCACATATTGGATTTTTAAGAAAATATAGTTCGCCCGACTTTCTAAGCCAATCACTGGGCAGCATTGTGCTCCACTTATTTCACATATTGCAATGTTTAACCCGGAAAAAATATCCGGCAAGGCTCAAGAATTTCTTTATTTCTCATCAGAAGTATATGTTGTGACCACTCATTTGAACCGTCTCGCCGAGACGGTTCAAATGAGTGGTCACAACATATACTTTGGTTCAGAAATAAGGAAAATAGATAGAGAATAGTAGGTTAGTGCCGTGAATGGGAAAAAATATCTGGCAAGGCTCAGGAAACGGGATGGGCGAGGCCAGGGCTCCAGATAAGGAATTTGACATTGGGTACTGTTACTCCATACTTTTGAAATTAATTGGGTATTCTCAATTTTCAATTGGGTATTTTAAAAACGTTACCCTATAAAAAAAATTCAATTGGGTATTTCCATATTTTGATTACAAAAACCGATTCGGAAACAAATCGTACTAATTTATGTATTAATGGTACTGTTTTGTTGTTCATATAATTAATTGAAGCATAAAATGATTAGTTCCAAGTTTTCAAACCAAGTACATATAAGTAACTGTTACTAGAGTAATTGGGCTTATGGCATTTGTGACCAGTGTAGTTCCGGATCTGCTAGCACACTTATAGTTATAAGTTATGTAACAAGCAGTATCATGTATTAAAACTAGATGGCCGCGGCCTGCATGTTGCGCCTTGTGGAGAGGCATGGACACTAAAAATATATAGTATAGCAAAAAACTTTAACCAAAAAACTAAACCAAAAACTTTAACCGGACACACGTACATACGTACGTACGCCAAAGTGCCGACTATATCGCGCTTTCCGCAAGCGGGCGCGAAAAAAACTTTAACCAAAAACTTCAAAGTAATTTGACCTTGACATTGCCGCACGGGAGGGGGGTAGAATGAAAATATAGATGATGATAAACACCCATGTGAAGTTTCAAGGTAATGGGCAAAGAAGTTGCAGAGATATAGTATAACAAAAAACTTTAACCAAAAAACTTAACCAAAAACTTTAACCAAAAAACTTAAACAAAAAACTTAACCAAAAACTTTAACCAAAAAACTTAACAAAAAAGTTCAAAGTAATTTGACCTTGACATTGGGCACAGGGGCCGCACGGGAGGGGGGTAGAATGAAAATATAGATGATGATAAACACCCATGTGAAGTTTCAAGGTAATGGGCAAAGCAGTTGCAGAGATATAGTATAACGAAAAACTTTAACGAAAAACTTTAACGAAAAAACTTAACCAAAAAAACTTAACCAAAAACTTTAACAAAGAACTTAACCAAAAACAAAAAACTTTAACAAAAAAAACTTAACCAAAAATTAACCAAAAAAAACTTTAACCAAAAAAAACTTTAAACCAAAAACTTTAACCAAAAACTTAACCAAAAGTTCAAAGTAATTTGACCTTGACATTGGGCACAGGGGCCGCATGGGAGGGGGGTAGAATGAAAATATAGATGATGATAAACACCCGAAAAACTTTAACGAAAAAACTTAACGAAAAAACTTAACCAAAAACTTTAACCAAAGAACTTAACCAAAAACTTTAACCAAAAAACTTAACCAAAAAACTTAACCAAAAACTTTAACCAAAAACCAAAAACTTAACCAAAAACTTTAACCAAAAAACTTAACCAAAAAGTTCAAAAAGTTCAAAGTAATTTGACCTTGACATTGGGCACAGGGGCCGCATGGGAGGGGGGTAGAATGAAAATATAGATGATGATAAACACCCATGTGAAGTTTCAAGGTAATGGGCAAAGCAGTTGCAGAGATATAGTATAACGACATTTAACCAAAAAACTTAACCAAAAACTTAACCAAAAACTTAACCTTTAACAAAAAACTTAACCAAAAAACTTCAAAGTAATTTGACCTTGACATTGGGCACAGGGGCCGCACGGAAGGGGGGTAGAATGAAAATATAGATGATGATAAACACCCATGTGAAGTTTCAAGGTAATGGGCAAAGCAGTTGCAGAGATATAGTATAACAAAAAACTTTAACCAAAATAACTTACTTTAAAAACCAAAACTTTAACCAAAAAACTTAACCAAAAACTTTAACCAAAAAACTTAACCAAAAAGTTCAAAGTAATTTGACCTTGACATTGGGCACAGGGGCCGCATGGGAGGGGGGTAGAATGAAAATATAGATGATGATAAACACCCATGTGAAGTTTCAAGGTAATGGGCAAAGCAGTTGCAGAGATATACATGTATAACGAAAAACTTTAACCAAAAAACTTAACCAAAAACTTTAACCAAAAAACTTAACCAAAAAACTTAACCAAAAACTTTAACCAAAAAACTTAACCAAAAACTTCAAAGTAATTTGACCTTGACATTGGGCACAGGGGCCGCACGGAAGGGGGTAGAATGAAAATATAGATGATGATAAACACCCATGTGAAGTTTCAAGGTAATGGGCAAAGCAGTTGCAGAGATATAGTATAACGAAAAACTTTAACGAAAAACTTTAACGAAAAAACTTAACCAAAAAACTTAACCAAAAACTTTAACCGGACACACATACGTACGTACGTTTGTATGTACGTACGTACTTACGTACGTACGTAGTGCCGACTATATCGCGGGCACGACAACAAAAACTTTAACCAAAAAACTTAACCAAAAAACTTAACCAAAAACTTTAACCAAAAAACTTAACCAAAAACTTCAAAGTAATTTGACCTTGACATTGGGCACAGGGGCCACACGGAAGGGGGGTAAAATGAAAATATAGATGATGATAAACACCCATGTGAAGTTTCAAGGTAATGGGCAAAGCAGTTGCAGAGATATAGTATAACGAAAAACTTTAACCAAAAAACTTAACCAAAAAACTTAAGCAAAAACTTTAACCAAAAACTTCAAAGTAATTTGACCTTGACATTGGGCACAGGGGCCGCACGGGAGGGGGGTAGAATGAAAATATAGATGATGATAAACACCCATGTGATGTCGCGCCTGCCGAGGCATTTGACCGTGAACATTACAAGCAAATAAATGACCTTGACTTTGAGAATTTGGATGTGGGGGTGTGTGTAATGATGCATCATCCATAGACAAACTTTGATGTGAAATATTATCAAAGTCTGGCAAGGGGTTAAAGAGATATTGTGAAAAAACAATAACTTTAACGCATTTCTGTTACAAAACCGGTGAACATCAGAAGTAAATAAATGACCTTGACCTTGACAATTTGGATGTGGGGGTGTGCGTAATGAAGCATCATCCCTAGACAAACATTGATGTGAAATATTATCAAAGTCTGGCAAGGGGTTAAAGAGATATTGTGAAAAAACAATAACTTTAAACGCATTTCTGTTACAAAACCGGTGAACATTACAAGTAAATAAATGACCTTGACCTTCAGAATTTGGATGTGGGGGTGTGCGTAATGAAGCATCATCCCTAGACAAACATTGATGTGAAATATTATCAAAGTCTGGCAAGGCGTTAAAGAGATATTGTGAAAAAACAATAACTTTAACGCATTTCTGTTACAAAACCGGTGAACATTACAAGTAAATAAATGACACTGACATTCAGAATTTGGATGTGGGGGTGTGTGTAATGAAGCATCATCCCTAGACAAACATTGATGTGAAATATTATCAAAGTCTGGCAAGGGGTTAAAAAGATATTGTGAAAAAAACAATAAGTTTAACGCATTTCTGTTACAAAACCGGTGAACATTACAAGTAAATATATGACCTTGACCTTCAGAATTTGGATGTCGGGGTGTGGGTAATGAAGCATCATCCATAGACAAACATTGATGTGAAATATTATCAAAGTCTGGCAAGGGGTTAAAGAGATATTGTGAAAAAAAATAAATTTAAATTTAAGCATTTCTGTTACAAAACGGTGACATTACAAGTAAATAAATGACCTTGACCTTCAGAATTTGGTATGGGTGTGGGTGTGCGTAATGAAGCATCATCCCTAGACAAACATTGATGTGAAATATTATCAAAGTCTGGCAAGGGGTTAAAGAGATATTGTGAAAAAAGAATAACTTTAACACATTTCTGTTACAAAACCGGTGAACATTACAAGTAAATATATGAACTTGACCTTGAGAATTTGGATGTGGGGGTGTGCGTAAGGAAGCATCATCACATGACAAACACTGATATGAAATATTATCAAAGTCTGGCAAGGGGTTAAAGAGATATTGTGAAAAAACAATAACTTTAACGCATTTCTGTTACAAAACCGGTGAACATTACAAGTAAATATATGACCTTGACCTTGAGAATTTGGATGTGGGTGTGTGCGAAGACGACCGACGACGACAGCGACGACGACGACGACGACGACAGACGACGACGACGACGACGACGACGACGACGACAGACGACGACGACGACGACGACAGGACGACGACGACGACGACGACGACGACGACGACGACGGACGACACGAGACGACGACGACGACGACGACGACGACGACACGACGACGACACGACACGACGACGACGACGACGACGACGACGACGACGAACGACGACGACGACGACGACGACGACGACGACGACACGACGACGACGGACGACGACAGACGACAGATACGACACGACGACGACACGACGACGACGACGACGACGACGACACGACGACGACGACGAACGACGACGACGACGACGACGACGACACGACGACGACGACGACTGACGACGACGACGACGACGACGACACGACGACGACGACGACGACGACGACGACGACGAGACGACGACGACGACGACGACGACGACGACACGACGACGACGACACGACACGACGACGACGACGACGCGACGACTACGACGACGACGACGACGACGACGACGACGACGACGACGACGACGACGACGACGACGACGACGACGACGACGACGACGACGACGACGACGACGACGACGACGACGACGACTACGACGACGACGAGACGACGACGACCGACAGACGACGACGACGACGACGACGACGACGACGACACACGACGACGACGACGACGACGACGACGACGACGACGACGACGACGACGACAGACGACGACGACACGACGACGACCGACGACGACGACGTCGACGACGACGACGACGACGACGACGACGACGACGACGACGACGACGACGACACACGACGATGACGACGACGACGACGACGACGACGACGACGACGACGACGACAGACGACGACGACACGACGACGACACGACACGACGACGACGACGACGACGACGACGACGACGACGACGACGACGACGACGACGACAGACGACTACGACGACGACGACGACGACGACGACGACGCGACGACGACGACGACGAGACGACGACACGACGACGATGACACGACGACAGACACGACGACGACGACGACGACGACGACGACGACGACGACACGACGACGACAGACGACGACGACGACAGACGACGACGACGACGACGACGACGACGACGACGACGACGACGACGACGACGACGACGACGACGACGACGACGACGACGACGACGACGACGACGACGACGACGACGACGACGACGACGACGACGACGACGACACGACGCGACGACACGACGACGACGACGACGACGAGACGACGACGACGACGACGACGACGACGACGACGACGACGACGACGACGACGACGACGACGACGACGACGACGACGATAGTCGCGCCTCTGCTAAGGCAGGCGCGGCAAAAATGGCTAAGTCGACTGCACGGAAAAAATGGGTCAAGTTAAAAAAAAACATGTTGGATAGTGATATGTGGTGGGCACCCCTTGATTATGAAGCTGTGAAAGTTTGGTGGTCCTAGGTGGTACAGTAACAAAGAAATGGACTCAAACTTAACATTGATTGTGGACGCCGCCCGCCTGCCCACCAGCCCGCCCGCCCGGTTAATAATAAAATGTCTGCTGTGCCCCGCCAGGACCAATTCACTGTACCATTTGTTTTATCCGTGCGGATAGTCGTTTACGAATGTCTACGGACGTTTTTCGCTGCATCTCCTTGAGTAGACTCGAGGTCGTCGAAACAAGCAGTTTCACATCGATTTGAATTTAAGAAAATAGACTAGTAATGAACCTGGATCTCGGGTTCACAATAGTGTCGCATCGTCGTTTTCCGCCCACAATTATTGATTTGAAAATCAGTAATATTTTCCGTAAATGACGTGGATTGAGACAACAAATTCAGAGGTAAATGGAAATTCAATTCCGGCTCGCGTGAGCTCTGAAGTTTGTGTTAACTTTCACCATAATTGATAGGCCCCGTCTTATTCGATTTGTTTTCTCAAAATCAATATGGGCAAAAACGGCCGATGCGATAAGGGTGGAAATTCTAGATTTGGGATCATTAACTTGAACGGTACTCGAAACAAATGCCGTGTGGTGGATTACTAGAGTTTCGTATCGAGTTAGACCCATTTTTTCCCGCTGAGAGTCGGAATCGCTCCCGCTAAATCCTGGAGTTCAAATCGAGTACACCCGAATACTGGTTTCCAGCCGTTATCGGTGAAATACAGCGAGACATTGTCCGCAGCTAGAGCCGGGACCAGACTTTGTAAACATTGAATGGCCGACCGCACAGATCATCGGCAATGATTTTGTAGGATTGTATACATGAACAAATCTAGCAGTACGCGACAGACTGAAAATACATTTGAGGAGTACGCTACAGGATAAAAAACTATTGCGTACCGGATATTTTAATTGCTTTTTGGTACGTAATGTCTCTGATTTTAATTGGGTTTTTGCATTTTTTAATTGCGTATTTGCTTATCTGGGCGAGGATCTGCCGAGCACATCCTGTTTCCGTGCCGCGCCAGATATTTTTTCCCATTCACGGCACTAACCTATTCTATTTATCCCGTCAACACCTACAAATGGCTGTAAAATGCAAAAATAGTATTGACTGGATATCAAAAATGTTTCACGGCACCGTGTTTCACGGCACATACGCACTGTGTTGACGGGATAAACTCTAAATGTATGCCTAAAAGCATCAATAAATAAATGAAAAAAAATAAGCTAAAATATTTATTTTTACTCCCTCCATATACGGAGGGAGCAAAAAACAAATTTTAGCTTATTTTTTTTCTTTATTTATTTAAGCTTTTAGGCATTTTTTTAGGTTACTTCAACCTGTGGCCATGGACTGATGAAATAAACATGTGGACTTTCTGTCGAGGCTGCTTGCGGAAACAACACATCGATCATGAGTGATCACAATGGTGTTTGTTTGCATTCATTGGTCCGTCTGTCCATTAGTTAAAAGACGTTAAGTTATTTATATCTCTGCTACGACTTCAAACATAACATGCTTGTTTATCAACATCCATATATTCATTCTATCACCCACCTATATGATGGCCCCCATGTCCATGGTCAAAAATTTGTCTCCAGTGGAGACGATTCTCGTGTGCTGTCAAAACAGGATTTTGTCGAAAAGTATTGAAAATGAAACATTTCCAGCAGACGACAAAATTTAATTCAGCGTAGTAAGGGTTAACCTTCGGTGAACTGATGACAAAGCATACAATGCTATTATGTAACTATCATTTAACCCTTTCAACCCTAAGGAACTGGAATGGACTGTGATATGCAAATGTTCCGACCAATCCAATGGTCACAAAATGATTTTCAGATTCATCCATTTATGAAAAGGGGGTGTTTTTGTTCTAAGAAATATTAAAATTACTTTCAAAAAGTGCAGATCCTGATGAGACGGCTCGTTACGAGCCGGCTCATCTGGATCTGCACTTTTTGCATAAACCGCTATAGCGGGATTTTGGGTTCAAAGGGTTAATACTTATTTAACACTTACAATGCTGAAAAAAAATTGTTGTCTGCTGATTATTTTCTATTTTCCATTTTTATCAGCAAAACATAGTTTGGCGGCACTACAAATTAGAAATTATTCTAAAGTGCTGCCAAACAATGTTTTTTATTGAGAAAGAAGACAATATATGAAACAACTGCAGACAACAAGTTTTGTTTCACACATTTTAAGGGTTAACCAATCAAACCGTACATACCGTATTTATTCTAATGAACTTCCCCGGGGCTATGCAATTGTGGGGATCAAAACGTGGAAAATAGGATCAAAAATATTTTGTCTTCACATACAAAAGCTACTATTAGAGAGGGGGCTACTATCAGAACTAGAAATGTGGCCTGTCGGCACACGAATACCCCCACTGGCAGCCAAAGAAAACGAGGCATTTTTGATCATAAGCCATTTAGCCGAGCGTTAAGGTTTCAAACGCATCAAGTCTGTGACCTTGACCCTGGGCATAGTGTGATAATCCATGCATCGGTGTAGAAGATATAGAGCGGAAGGGAATTTCAATAGGTTTGACCTTTTGACCTTCAACTGTGACCTTGACCTTGGACGTAGGTACGTGGTTATTGATCGCGACGCACCTTCTCATCATGAGAAACATTTGTGCCAAGCCATTTGATAATCCATGCATCGGTGTAGAAGATATAGAGCGGAAGGGAATTTCGATAGGTTTGACCTTTTACCTTCAACTGTGACCTTGACCTTGGACGTAGGTGCGTGGTTATTGATTGCAACGCACCTTCTCATCATGAGAAACATTTTTGCCAAGCCATTTGATAATCCATGCATCGGTGTAGAAGATATAGAGCGGAAGGGAATTTCGATAGGTTTGACCTTTTACCTTCAACTGTGACCTTGACCTTGGACGTAGGTGCGTGGTTATTGATCGCAACACACCTTCTCATCATGAGAAACATTTGTGCCAAGCCATTTGATAATCCATGCATCGGTGTAGAAGATATAGAGCAGAAGGGAATTTCGATAGGTTTGACCTTTTACCTTCAACTGTGACCTTAGAACAGTGGGACAGCAATATTTGACGCTACTCACTCCTGCACTTGATGGTTGAAATGTTTCCCCGAGTATGAAGAGAATCAGTCAAAAACGGTAGAAGTAGTTCGCAGGACAAGGAAGATACTTTTTTTCAGAGTGGGAGAGCGAAAATATTTATGTTATGCACTCCTGAACTTGATGGTAGGGCTGTATACGGAGTATGAAGAGAATCGGCCAAAAACTGGAGAAGTAGTTTGCCGGACAAGGAAAAACAAATCTGTTCAGAGTCGAAAAAGGGGCATAACTGCGGATTGATCAGTGGGACAGCAAACTATTTTATGTATCAGTGGGACAGCGAAAACATTTACCTTATGCACTCCTGCACTTGATGGCAGGGTTGTATATCGAATATGAAGAAAATCAGTCAAAAACTGCAGAAATAGTTCGCCGGACAAGGAAAAAATAAAAAGGGGCATCACTGGGACAGCAAACTTGTTTATGCTATGCACTCCTGCCCTTGACGGTAGGGCTGTATACCGAATATGAAGAGAATCAGCCAAAAACTGTAGAAGTAGTTCGCCAGACAAGGAAAATTGTCTACTGACAGACGGACGGACGAACGGACGGACGACAGACAGGGTGAAACCTATAGGGCAGCGCCGATTCTCAGTGGGGCTCTAATAAATGTTTGGAAATGTTGATACTGGTGAATGAGGTCAATGCTGACCACTGGTTTGTAGTTCACTGATCGCGGACAATTGTACCATTTTTCTCCTGATGCAGGGATTCCGCTGGCGATCGCCACTTTCGCAATTGGCGATAAAAATAAACAATTGGCGATAAAAAATTACAATTTTCGAAATAAAATCGCCACTTCAAATCCCTGATGCATTATGTTTTGTATTTGACTTTGTGATAAGCATCAATGCTAATGTAGACGGGCCACCATTAATCAAATCTATTAAGATCGTCAAATCCTATTGTCTTGGGAATCCAACAGCTCCAGAAATGCTCATGACATTCACAGCCAACAACGTCTACTCGGGATATGACAACCATTACAGGGACATAATCAAAGGACTGAATGTCCTGAAATTCTTTGCAGTATGTGTTTGTGGATGACACACAGACTAATAATTAATCTAGAATGGAAAGCGTTTCGCGAAAAATAAGCACGGGAATTTCACAGCAGCAACAAGTAGATTTTTGGAAAACACAAAATGACAAATTTATTACTATTCCGAAAGGAAACCGCAAGATTGTATTCATGCACCGAACCAAATAATCGAATATGGTGGTTAATCTTCGCACCATTAATAGACTAGGGAAACAGTTGTAATAACATAAATTTAGCACAAACAAGAATGCCAAAGGTCACAATATACGCCCGTCGAGGCAAGGCCAGTCAACAAGGTGAGATAACTCACTGAAAACCAATAGGGTTCTTCATCTTGACGTGATATAGATGTACATTGAATTTGGTTAAGATCCGTAAAGTAGAACTTGAATTATTGTGTGGACAAAATTACAAAGTCCAAAAATAAAAAAGGATACGGAATGGGAAAATATGCTTCTTTGTCTTGCCGTGATAAACATGCATACAAAATTTGGTTACGATCGGTGAAGTAGAACTTGAGTTATTGCATGGACAAGGTTACAGAGTGCGAAAATTTAAATGGCTGCCAAGGGGAAATAAGTCATCGGAAAATTTTCAAAATCAATAGACTTCTTCGTTTTGCCGTGATAAACATATACACCAAATTTGGTTACGATCGGTGAAGTAGAAATTGAGTTATTGCGTGGACAAGGATACAGGGTGTGAAAAATAAAAATCAAGATGATTCTTCATCTTGCCATGATAAACATGTATACCAAATTTGGTTACAATCTGTCAAGTTGACCTCTAGTTATTGCGTGGAAAAGCTGTGCCCGCCCGTACAAGATGAATACATAATACGTCCCATTTTTTCAAAAAGGCGTATAAAAAGCAAACAAAACATTTATCACACTGAAAATGTGATCAAGCTAAGTTGTAACTATTTTTTATGGCATAAGACCTGTGTTTTTAAAAAGTTCAACCAGCAAAATAATTATGTGCTGCGACTGACAATTATTAGCTCCTTTGCATAAAAGCTGTAATTTGGATGTTGGTATTATAACCCTTTCCCTGTTTTGCGATATTTCGACTCTTCCAAATCGAAAACATCTGAATAAAAGAATCAAATGCTGGGTCAAATGATGGTTAAATTATCTGAAAAAGTAGATAACATTGTAGGAAAAGGAGAAATTGCTTGTTACAAGCAATTTCTCCTTTTCCTACAATGTTTTCTAAAGACATCTTCTGCAGAGGCGTGAAAAGTCGTTTCTATCAGGGAAAGGGTTAATTCTTCGCTAGCGCTTGAATAAAAAGCTACTACATGTATACGTGAAGATTAACCCTTACAATGAAGGAACTGAAAATTGTCATCATTTTATAACTTTCTCAATGGACATGGATTGACAGCACTTTGACATGATTCTCAAGTCAGGCCTTATTATACTGAATTTATTACATTATCACAGCCATTTTGGCTGTGATAATGTAATAAATTCAGTATAATAATTTTAATTTTCTGCTACAAATCAACTCGTTCACTCGTATTGATGAGTGTTTGTTTGTTTGTTTGTTTGTTTGTTTGTTTGTTGGGGTTTAACGTCCTATCAACAGCTAAGGTTATTTAAGGCTGGGTCAATGGGTTTAGTACTAAATCCCATATATTACCTGTACAAGTACATGTACATGTTCAAGTACATGTACAAATGGGGAGAAAATCCCAAAATCAGAACAGAATATTTACAATACAAAAACTATATATTCAGCCCTGAAATCAGAATAATCTTGACCTGATGCCAGGTCCTTGCCACACCAGAATCACTTGGCCCCCTCCCAAAAGCAGTAGGATCAGTAATAATCTTACTACTTTTATAATGGGCAATAACCCAATTCAACTCCCAGGCAACAAAAGATAAAAATGTACCTGAGGGCCAAACCAGGCAAATTGTGATTCCTATAAGGAGGAATCCCACCGTTAATTTACACCATCGCGTTCTCCCGACCAACCACGAGTGAATTTTCGATATGGACGAGTGGTAATTTGAAGGAGACAGTGCAGCATAAACATTAACTCTTACACCGCTATATTATTTTTTTGTCGTCTGCTGTTTATTTTCTATTTTCCGTTTTTATCATAAAAAACATGCTTTGACAGCACTTTAGAATAATTTACAATATGCTTTGACAGCACTTTAGAATCATTTCCATTGGAAATGATTCTGAAGTGCTGTCAAACCATGTTTTATTGAGAAATAAGGCAAGATATAAAAGCAACAGCAGACAACAATGGTTGTGAGTAGCGGTCTAAGCGTTAAAACATCATGGAATGTACGAGTTGAAATCCAATCTGGACTTGTGGAAAATTAAGAATTTGTGCAGGCCTGCAAGTGCTGTTAAAGCATGCTTTTGATGAGCAAACTGGAAAATATATACATTTTATGTAAGGAATATAACCATGGACTGTTGCGTTTACTATGGTATTAAAACATTTGGTCGGTTTAAAGTGTGTGGCGTCCGAAAAATAGTTTAAACAAGAAAATTAGAGATTAGAGAAAACATGGCAAACTTAATGAACCAAAAGTCAGTATTCATAAGCCTAGTTGTGAAGGTCAAAAGGTCAAGGTCATATTAAAGGCAACATGGATGTGTGACATTTGTGAACAAGTCGTGTGTAAACGCCGGTAAACACTTTTAAAGTGTGAAAAAAACGTTCAAAGTTGTGAAGGTCAAAAGTTCAAGGTCATATTAAGGACAGCATGATTGTGACATTTGTTCACAAGTATGATGTATTGAAGTATTAAAGTAATCTATCAAAGGATATTCAAGGTCATATTAAGGACAACATGGTTGTGACAATTGTTCACTATTATGACGTATTGAAATATTAAGTAATCCTAAAAGGGAGAGAAGTTATGACAGAATTGAGAGATCCGGCGTACTGCTTAATGTGTGAAAAAGTTCAAAGTTGTGAAGGTCAAAAGGTTATGGTCATATTAACCCTTCCTACGATGTTAACGGAAATTGCTGTCTGCTGTTTTTCATTTTTGATTTAATTCTTAACAAAAAACTGGTTTTGACAGCACATGAGAATCGTCTCCACTGGAGACGATTCTCATGTGCTGTCAAAACCAGGTTTTTGTCGAGAAATATTGAAAATAAAACATTTCCAGCAGACGACAACATTTAATTCAGCGTAGTAAGGGTTAAAGGTACGTGCCCACTCAGTAGACAGATAGTTTTGTATATTCTGTAGATATGACATTTTCTGGCAAAATAAACATTCATTCACTCTTACCCAGGTATTGATTGGCATTATTATACATTTTATATCAGACGTAAATTTCCACACTGATATCAGAGGCGATAATCGTGTTTCCTTAAAATGTCAATTACTATTCATTCTCTGTAGGAACAGTTTGTGCCTACTGAGTGGGCATGTGCCTTTAAAGGCAGCATGGATGTGTGGCTTTGTCTAGAAGTATGATGTATTGAAATATTGAAGTAATCCATCAACGCATATAGATGTTATGACAGAATTGAGAAACTCCTTTAATGTGTGAAAAAGTTCAAAGTTGTGAAGGTCAAAAGGTGTAGGTCATATTAATGACAGCAATGATGTGTGGCATTTGTCCACACGTATGTTGTGTTGAAGTTATACTATTACTATACTATTACTTCTTAATGTGTCAGACATACAGACAGACGGACGGACACACAGACACACAGTCCGGCTGTACTGAGACCGGGGGCATAAATATAACCAAAAATGTATTACGTTAAAATTAAGTATCATATTGTTTTACGTCATTTTGTCGCGATTCATGGGACAATGACGTTGCTGGTCAATAGTGTGACATTATTGACAACGTTGTGGATATTAATGACGTCAAAAAACTTTAACCAATTAACAAGGTCGCGCAATGTCACATGGGAAAAATATAAAGGTAGTGGGATAACTAGAGAAAGTGAGCAAAGGCTCCTGTATACCCCTGGCCTCCGGCGACAAATAAAAACGCAAATAATTTTTAAAAAAATTGCGCAAATTTCTAAGTAATTTGAATTTGACCTTGAGTGTGGTATCGAATGAAAATATGGATGATGATAAGGGAGTATAATTATGAAGTTTGAAGTCAATCCGATTTACCATTGCAGAGATAACGGGTACCCAAAAACTTTAACGCAAATCTTACGGACATAAATTCCTAATTAATTTGACCTTGACCTTGGCCGCATGAGTGTGGTATGGAATGAAAATGAGCCGCGCCATACGAAAACCGGGCTTAATGACAACGTCATAAAAAGCGGTAAACGGCGTCGGAAAAACGACGTTTCAAATTGTCTAGCGTCGCCATAAACGTTTACAGTTTGCCCTCCCATTTACATTTACTGGTGTCAGTTAACTTAAGTGTGAACAGACGGAAAATGATAACTTACTGAAACTTTCACTAATATGAGACACGATACCTTGTACCTCGGTACACATATTATGACGTCATGACTTGACGTCACGTACTTGTGACGTCATTGAACGTGAATACATGTTTGACGTTATGGCCATGGTGTCCTGACAAAATATTATAGCAAGGATACTTGCACGAGATCCTCGCAGCATCAATGACTTAGAAATGCTTCAGGCGCTGTACATTGTCGCCTAACTGTCGTTCTTTGACATTTTTACTCTTTTTCGTCGGTTGTCCTTATGCATTCGAAATGGTGAAATCATAATTTAACTGGCTACATATCAGCGAAGTCTTCGCTTACACTGCACTTTGATTCCTAAATAATCTTAAATATGAACAACCTAGTGTATGCCAACGATATTACCATCTATTATCTTGGTAAATTGAGATTTTTGAACAATTATATCCAGTACTTAGCGAATGATATGCCATTTAATGCCACTCATTTTATCATGAATGGAGGTAGACACGCAGCTATATAATGAAATAAATATCCGGGGTTTGTATTGAATTTAAAATAAATGCATCAACATATTAATTGGAAATGTGATGGTCATAAACTTGCTTTTGTAGTCAAAAGTGCTTGTGTAGTATCAAATCATCATTTTATCACTTGACTGCATAATACTGTAGATCAGGAGATGGTAATGCCATCCTCAAGAAAGACACACGGCGACAATTATAAGGTATCACGCTACCAAATCTGCCCGGTATCGTGTTTTGTCACAAAGTTAATGTTATAAGCGGCCGACTGTCTACTTTAAAAAATGTTAAATGATGTCGCTATTATTACCCAAAATATTTCAGACAGCAGCAAACAAGAGGGAAACGCCTCACTCTGTCTTATTTGAAAATTATTCATACGAAATTACGTCACTTGGGCCGCAATCCAAAACATAACGTTACATTAGCAACTGCAACACGAGCCATAAACATTATTTTCATACTTTTTCTTGGCCTAAAACTGAAAATGTTGTCATTAAGCCCGGGTTTCGCACGGCGCGGCTCATATATTTTTGGCGTTCGTAGTTGTGCAAAAAGTACACACAAGATAATGTTGACTTTGTCGAAGGTTAAGTGTCGTTTGTCAAGTATTCACTAATAGTATACAATTATACAGACACTACTTAAAATCAACCTACATGGCAGGCATATTCGTTTACTACTCCATTACGCTTAAACGTTCTTATTGACGTTGAAGTAGCCCGTTAATGTTAACGTCGTAATTGCGACGTCATTGAGCTAAAACGTCGTTTGCGATTCTACCACGTGTTACAAAAATACATGTAACATGAACAATAATTGAGATACATTGATATTTTTTGTGGTAGATGACTTTTAAAAGATGCGGTATTCAGAATATGCAAAAAAGTGAAAAATGAATTTTTGTCATTAAGCCCGGTTTTCGCATGACGCGGCCCAAATATGGATGATGATAAGGAAGTATTTGAAGTTTGAGGTTAATCCAACATACCGTTACAGAGATAATGGGTACCCAAAACTTTAACGTGGACGGACGAACAAACGGACGGAAGGACGGATGGAATTACGAAAACTGTTGAATGTCCGTTTTCATTATGAATTAATGCAAGGTGTAAATACATATACATGTATACATACTGCCATGGGCTCCTCGAATGCGGGTCGGTGGCCGACGGTGAGAGTGACAATGAGGCAGGTGATGGAGACAACGAGGACGGCGGTTATAACGACGTACGGGTAGTGGGCCAGGATACGGGTGTAGCTGAAAATAACAAGGCAATTGGTGAGCTGATTGATTCAGGTTTTTCCTCCATTCAAAGGTTGTATGTGTCTGTGACGGGGAAATGTGGCTTCTGGGTTTTGTGACCAGTGCAGTTCCAGATCAGCCTGTGCATTCGCAGTCTGATCAGGATCTGCACTGTTCACCATTCCATCAATGACACTCGCGTCATGCTTCTAGAAAGCAACCTAGATTGTTATCAGGCTACAGGAGTGTGTTGATGAGGGAGCTACAATGGACACAAATCCCATAAGCCCCATTTGTCCAGTCACAGCCACATATACAGATGGGGCTGACGGGTATCATTTTTGTGTCACATGATCGATTCCACATATTGGAATTAACTCTTTGCATGCTAGCGGTGAAAATATCCGCCAAACGAATTAGGAGTATATGTTTTATTTCTCTCTGTAAATATGTCTTGAAATTTCTTTAGAATTGCGTCCTCTGGACGCAATTCTAATGAAATTCCAAGACATATTCATGATATTTATAGGGTGAAATAAAAGAAAATACAATGAATTGTCGTCTGTTATTTTTTTAACTATAAGCCCACAAATTTCCCAGCATGCAAAGAGGTAAAATGTGCTATATATAGCCCATTCTAGGCCAGACACAATTAAAGAACTACCGGTATGAAATGCTCATAAAATGTTTAGCTTTTTTTTTTTTTTCTTCTCGAAGTACATATTGTTACCAATCAATTCTCGACCAGACGGTGCAAATGAGGTCAGAACAAATTATACATGTACTTTTATTGAGAAATAAACAAAATAATTTTTTTCAACAAAAAATATTGTATTCATAGACTGCAATGGGGTAACAAAGGTGAAGATTATAATTACCACCTTCAAGTACTCGAAAATCAAATGTTTGAAAATATCTTCTAGTCCAATTTTTAACCTTTTGAACCCGAAAGCCCGCTATAGCGGTTTATCCAAAGAGTGCAGATCCAGATGAGCCGTCTCATCAGGATCTGCACTTTTTGAAAGTATGTAATTTTCATATTTTTGAGAACAAAAACACACCCCTTTTCATAAATCGACTAGTCTGAAAACGATTACAGTTAATTATTAGTTAGAGTTGAAATTGTTAATCGAGTCACCAATTTCTGCATGGCCAATTTCTGACACACGACAATGAAACGAATGCATGCATCCGACCCGATGTGTTTCCTGTTCCTAGTGCATCTGATTAGATGTTGTCCGCCAAAACTCCCCGACTTGGAGCTATTTATGACTTTTAATGACATTCGCATTCAAATAAGTGAAAAATCAGGAGCCATTATCTGAAGATAGCGCGATTTCAACAATTATATGCAAATTATTTCATACCAGAGACCGTGATTTTCACAGCAAAATCAGAACTCCTGCCTAGCTTTACAGACAATTTTATTGATTTCTAAAGTCAGGATTATTATCGCTTTCTGTACCATATGTGTACGGTAGATCATTATTTGAGCTCTGCATATAGTTCAGACTACTCCTAATGATCCGTCTCATCGAGAGGTGTGTTTCAAAAATACAGTGAAACCGCTAGAAACAGGACACCCCGGGATGCTGGCAGGGTGACTGGTTTAGAGATGTTCCACTTTAACCCTTTCAGCACCACAGGCCTGTATAATGTTATTGGCAAACAGTGTAGATCCAGATGAGCCGGCTCGTGACGAGCCGTCTCATCAGGATCTGCACTTTTTGCATATAATTTTCATATTTTGATTTCCATCAAATATTGATTTTATTGCGAAAAAAACTATTTTCCTATGGGAATTTAACATGGGGAGTCAATTTCCAAAACTTGATCCTGAAGGATAAAAATACCGAAAAGTTTTGGAAATTTACTCCGAAACCTGGCGAGATAGCTTGAAAATGATGTAACTATTAAAGAAAACAAAAGTTGGATTTTGAAAATCGGTCCGCAAATAAAAAAAATATTTAAAAAGAATCTATTTTTAGTCCCCATGTTAAATTCCCAGAGGAAAATCTTTTTTTCGCAATACAATCAATATTTGATGGAATTTCATCAAATAATTTTTTTTGGGGAGGGTGACTTTTGTTATTGATGAAAAAGTACTTACTTTTAAATACTTTTTAGATTTAATGTGTTTAATAGCCAAATGTTCGTCGGCAGCAATACGTGGAACAGACAGTAATTTTCAGTACTGCAGTCCACATGTAATGGCACAAATGGTTGGTTACAAAATACACTTTCAAAGAGAAACAAAAAACACCTTCCAGGGTGTGCGATTTTGGAAAGGTTCCACTGTAATTCAAATATGTCAGCACTTCCTGACACATTCTAGTGTTTTGCAATCATGAACAGTCATTGTACTCGGAGATAAATAACAGCGAAACACATCTAAGTTAAAGATGCATATTTCCCAGAGTGTCCAGTTTAGACGGGTTCCACTGTATAATGGGTTAAACTGGCTCCATTTCTACTCAATAGTTTCTAGATCTGAAGCAGCCTCTATCATTCTGACAAAATAAAATGAATTATGCCGATACTAATAAAAAATCCCCATGGAATACATAGAATTGATCCAACCACAAGTTGAATATTGCCTTTGGTTTACTGTTACAAAGTTACAAATAACGCGAGAACATGGAAATGCTAACCTGTCAAAATTTCATGAAATGTGGCGGTGACTGGAGAAATGGAGCTTATGGCCTTTGCAGAACCAGACTAGCAAATATATATGATACATTCAAACAAATATTGTGAAATGGTTTACAAACAATTATGTTCACACAGCTTCAACAAATAAATAAAATAATATTATTTAAAACTAAAACTGTATTTGAACTACAACAAGAGTGCCGAAGTTCACAATATACGCCCGTCGAGGCAAGGCCAGTCAACAAGAGGAGATAACTCATGTTGACGTGATAAACATGTAAACCAAATTTGGTTACGATCCGTCAAGTAGAACTCGACTGATTGCGTGGACAAGGATACGGAGTCCGAAAATTAACAAGAGCTGTAGGAGAACAGCATAGCTCGACTACGAGGGTTGTCGATGTACACATAGCTTGACAAAGAAGGTGGCCGCGGCCCACATAAAAACCTTAACCAAGGTTGACTAAAAACCTTAACCAAGGGAAATTAACAAAGTAATTCAAGGTTAAATGTAGGTCAATGTCATATATAGGTCAGGGGTTATTGATGTACATCACTAGGAGATGAAGTTTTCTAAGTATGGTTGCTGTAGGCCCAGGAGTATTCCATATACAAGCTTGACTAAAAACCTTAACCAAGGGGAAATAACTAAGTATTCCAAGGGTAAAAGTAGGTCAAGGTAAAAATAAAGGTCAGGGATTATTGATGTACATCAATAGTAGATGAAGTTGTCCAAGTATGGTTGCTGTAGGCCCAGGAGTATTCCATATACAAGCTTCACTATAAACCTTAACCAAGTTTGAGTACAAACCTTAACCAAGGGGAAATAACTAAGTAATTCAAGGTTAAATGTAGGTCAAGGTAAAATATAGGTCAGGGGTTATTGATGTACATCCCTATGAGAAAAAGTTATCCAAGTATGGTGTCTGTATGCACAATAGTATTCCATCTACAAGCTTGACTAAAAACCTTAACCAAGGTTGACTAAAAACCTTAAACAAGGGGAATTAAGTAAGTAATTCAAGAGGACATGTAGGTCAAGGTCAAATATAGATCAGGGGTTATTGATGTACATGCCTATGATAAAAGTTTGTCCAAGTATGGTGTCTGTATGCACAATATTATTCCATCTACAAGCTTGACTAAAAACCGTAACCAAGGTTGACTAAAAACCTACCAAGTGGAATTAATTAAGTAATTCAAGGTTAAATGTAGGTCAAGGTCAAATATAGATCAGGGGTTATTGATGTACATCCCTATGAGAAAAAGTTGTCCAAGTATGGTGTCTGTATGCACAATAGTATTCCATGTGTTGCCGTGATAAACATGTATAACTTTGGTTATGATCGGTCAAGTAGAACTTGAGTTATTGCGTGGACAAGGATAATTATTACAGTGTGAAAATTAAAAATGGCTGCCAATGGTAGATAAGTATCGGAAATTTTTCAAAATCAATAGGCTTCTTTGGCTTGCCATGATAAACATGTATACCAAATTTGGTGTCGATCGGTGAAGTAGAACTTGAGTTATTGCGTGGACAAAGATACAGAGTGCGAAAATTAAAAATGGCCGCCAAGGGGAGATAAGTCATCGGAAATTTTTGAAAATCAATAGGCTTCTTCGTCTTGCCGTGATAAACATGTTTACTGAATTTGGTTACGAGCGGTGAAGTAGAACTCGAGTTATTGCGTGCACAAGGATAGAGTGCAAAAATTAAAAATGGCCACCAAGGGGAGATAAGTCATCGGAAATGTTTTCAAAATTAATAGACTTCTTCATCTTGCCGTGATAAACATGTATACCGAATTTGGTTATCAATGTGATGGGTTATATGTATATGATATATTTGAACATTAGCTTATTACTCACTATACTATATGGCACATGGAGTTGCTGTCGGCCATCTTAGTGTGTACAAACTATTCAAATTTAATTTGAGATTGATGGGAGAAATGCTCAGATATTTCGTATTTTGTATATTTTGGTGGCATAATATTTATAGCATGGTGTTTTCATATCTGTCTATGATGGATTGCACCAAATTTTGTTAGTTTTATTATATGTCATAGTCATATTATTTGCTGTATGTGTCAAACACTCAAAGTGATGAAGCTGTACGATGGCTTATACATACAAAGATGGTGGAGATGGCAACACAATGCTCCATATAGCATATAGTAACAAGACAATATTGACATATCTTATATTCATATAACACATCACTCTTATGAAGCAATTATCATTGAAGTCAAGCGTATCTTTCTACGACTTATTTCCTCAAATGAGGTTGATATTATAGTGCTTGAATATCACATAAACAATATTTCTGATTACTATTAAATATTTGACAGTATCATGATAAGCATACAGTGTCTTAAGGTTGAGATTTTCAGACTGGCAGATTATCTCAGAGATTCCATTACAATGCTTTTTTTTTTTTTTTTTTTTTTTTTTTTTTTGGCTTATATTTAACGGCGGCACTGGCTCGAGGACCTTGCATGCCGTCTCCCAAGAATGGGAGAAAGAACGGAGGTAGAGATTTTTTGAGAGAAGCCGATAATTCGTATTTACAGAGCAACTACGAATTATCGGTACCCATTCACAGCTGGGTGAACTGGAGCAGTGTGGATAAAGTGTCTTGCTCAAGGACACAACGCAGCGCCTCCGGTGAGGCTCGAACCCACGACCTTTAGATCAGCAGTCTGACGCTCTAACCACCAGGCCACTGCGCTCCACTTACAATGCTGAACTTGGTGACCAGGTCATATACAGGTTGTTTGGTCACATGACTGATATGGCGCCACCTACTGGCAAAGTGGCAAAGCTATTTATAAAATAGGGATACTGTCTTCTGATTGGTCAGATCTAAACTGCTGACCCAGGAAATACAGGTCTGTTGTGGTCACATGACCAAGGGTTCCCTTCATTCATAATATTGCTTGTAGATTGTGTTTTTAATATTGACATAATCGCAAATATTTCCTAAACATACACAAGTTGCAAACCCAGATTTTAACCATAGGTGTAACAGATATAGATGAGTTATATGTGACAGTGACTACAGTATTGAACATGTCATTATTGTGTAAATCCTGAATTTGATCAGAATTCATCATATTATGCAAGAGACTGCCAGTTTCTATGAGAATGGAATGTTGACATTTGCTCTGAATAATACAGTACATTTGGTATGACATGAGAAATCATGAGAACTAATTATAAGTTTATACATGTATTATGTTGAAAGTTATTTGCATTTAGAAGCTGGAAAACAAACACACATGTAGATCGAGTTTGCAGGAATATTTCATGCTAGAAAACTGCCATTGTATGAATGCTGCATTTTCATTGGTTGATGGTTAGGGCTAACTGAGGTCACGGTCTGTTTTAGAGTTGAGTTGGATTTTAGACTTTAGAGAGTAAACATTAGAAATTATCTGTGTTAAAATAAATAAATAATTCCCATTCGAACGAGACGCCGCTACTATATTGACGTAATTACAATATATTGTATAGCTAAAATGTCAAACAATCAAATACTTTCATAACTATCAGAGACACCAGCTAAGTGTTTCAGCACTATTTTGAAGGTCAAAAAGGTCAAAGTCATGTCATTGGTGGTGTGATTGCATACCATGATTGCATCACACATGTTCAGATGAATGAACTGTCCAAATATTAAAGAAACCCTTCAAGTAATGTTGGAAGATATTACATGATGGAGAAAGTCTTACAAACAGTTTGACGTACCAAAATGGCTAAGTGTGACAAAGGTCAAGGTTGTGTTAATGGTGGCACAAGAGTGTGACACATGTTCAGGTGATTAACGTGTACAAGTATTGATGCAATTCTTCGCGAATAATGAAGATATCACATGTTGGAGAAACTCTGACAAACTTTTTCATGCAACAAAATGGTGTTTCAGCAACATTTCGAAGATGACAAAGGTCAAGGTCGTGTTAATGGTGATGCAAGTGTGTAACAAATGTTCAGGTGATTCAAGTCTCCAAGTATCGAAACAATCCTTAGCAAAATTTTGAAGGTATTACATGTTGGAGAAACTCTTACAAACTTTTTGACGTAAATGTAGACGGACAGACGGACGTACGCAACCTCAAGAGCATAGGAGATATAATAAAACTTATGTACATTTGATAACAGTTAAAGATATACATGTATGTTTAAATGAGTTGCCATTCATGTTTGAAGGTGAACACATATGTTTAACTGAGTTGTGATTCATGTTTGATATACATGTATTGACCAAATATTCTTGAAGCAATCAAATAATGTGATAATGATCAAAAGCATAAAATATAGTGTGTATAATTAAAATAAATGTATTTATCAAACACATAAGGGATCATTACAGTATATACCAATGGTATTTAAGTTTGAATATGTTTGACCATACCGGTATAAGGCGAATTTACAACTGGTTTTAATATTTATTTAATAACTGAATGCAACTATGTGATAATGTGTAAGTAACCATATTTAACCCTTGCAATGCTGAATTACTCTCTCTGTTCCACATTTTGCTGTCAACAATTGTTTGGCTATTAAACATATTAATTTTAAAAAATATTTAAATGTATTAAAGTATTTTTTCATCAATAACAAAATAAGTCACCCTCCCCAAATTGTTTGATTTGATAACAATTCCATCAAATATTGATTTTCCTATGGGAATATAACATTGCCATTTGGAGAAAAGGAGGAGCTGGGAGAGGAGTTAAAAAAACAAAAAAAATAGCAATTGACTCCGAAACATGGTTAGATAACTTGGAAATGATGTAACTAAGAAAACAAAAGATCTTTTTTTAAAATTGGTCCACAAATAAAAAACAAGAGGGCAATGATGGCCCTATATCACTCACCTGTGCAATGTCATAACAAGAAACGAGGCAAAGCCACGAATGCCAGGTTTTTTCCAAGCATAGACACTTGGATAACATAATTATACCCACTTTTTGTAGACTAGATGGCCGTGGCCTGCATGTCGCGCCTTGGGGCGAGGCATGGACACTAAAAAAATAGATATACATGTAGTAGATGGAAAAACTTTAACAAAAAAAATTTAACCGGACACACGGACGGACAGACGGACGGACGTATGCCAAAATGCCGACGATATCGCGCTTTCCGCAAGCGGGTGCGACAATGATGATAAACACCCATGTGAAGTATCAAGGTAATGGGTGAAGCAGTTGCAGAGATATACAGTAGTGCCGACGATATCACGCTTTCCGCAAGCGGGTGCGACAATGATGATAAACACCCATGTGAAGTATCAAGGTAATGGGTGAAGCAGTTGCAGAGATATACAGAAGTACACGAAAAAACTTTAACAAAAGAATTCAAAGTAATTTGACCTTCACATTGGGCACAGGGGCCGCACGGTTGGGGGTTAGAATGAAAATATGGATGATGATAAACACCCATGTGAAGTTTCAAGGTAATGGGCGAAGCAGTTGCAGAGATATAGTATAACGTTAAAAGTTTTAACCAAAAAATTTAACCAGACGTACGTTAAAAAGTTAACGTTGAAAATGGCTAAGTCAATTACGTAGAAATAATAGGTGAAGGTAAAAAAATGGTCACATGTTGGATAGTTGTATGTGGTAGGCACCCCTTGATTATGAAGCTGTGAAAGTTTGGTGGTCCTAGGTGGTACAGTACCAAAGAAATGGACTTAAACACGAAAACTTAACATTGTAAACGCGAAAACTTAACATTGAAAATGGCTAAGTCGACTGCGCGGAAAAAATGGGTCAAGTTAAAAACAAGAAACGAGGCAAAGCCACGAATGCCAGTTTTTTTCCAAGCATAGACACTTGGATAACATAATTATACCCACTTTTTGTAGACTAGATGGCCGTGGCCTGCATGTCGCGCCTTGGGGCGAGGCATGGACACTAAAAAAATAGATATAGTAGATGGAAAAACTTTAACGAAAAAACTTTAACCGGACACGGACGGAAGGACGGAAGGACGGACGTATGCCAAAATGCCGACGATATCTCGCTTTCCGCAAGCGGGTGCGACAATGATGATAAACACCCATGTGAAGTATCAAGGTAATGGGTGAAGCAGTTGCAGAGATATAGTACACTAAAAAACCTAAACAAAAAAATTCAAAGTAATTTGACCTTGACATTGGGCACAGGGGCCGCACGGTTGGGGGTTAGAATGAAAATATGGATGATGATAAACACCCATGTGAAGTTTCAAGGTAATGGGCGAAGCAGTTGCAGAGATATAGTATAACGAAAAAGTTTTAACCAAAAAACTTTAAATAGACGTACGTTAAAAAGTTAACGTTGAAAATGGCTAAGTCAATTACGTAGAAATAATAGGTAAAGGTAAAAATGGATAGTTGTATGTGGTAGGCACCCCTTGGTTATGAAGCTGTGAAAGTTTGGTGGTCCTAGTTGGTACAGTACCAAAGAAATGGACTTAAACACGAAAACTTAACATTGTAAACGCGAAAACTTAACATTGAAAATGACCAAAGAAATGGACTCAAACACGAAAACTTAACATTGATTGTGGACGCCGCCCGCCACCCGCCCGCCTGCCGCCCGCCCGCCCGGCTTTCGCCAATCCAATAGCCTGGATTTTTTTTAAAAAAAATCTGGCTAAAAATCAAGCAAATACTAATATGTACAGTTGTCGCTAAATAAACATCAAAATAAGCCCATCGTTTGAAATATGTAATAAAATGATGACCGTATGACAATTCGGAGGCAATCTTGGATGGCATAATTATCCCATTTTGACATGCAATGCACAACATTGACCGTCTCGTCAATACCTTCGATTTGGTATATGATATGACCATATTCGGTCAAAAATAAAATGTGTCGCCTATTTCACACCTTGGGCCACACCAATTTTCACCATTTTAACAACTTTGAAAGAGCATTGTACAGCGATCATTTCTGCCTAGTTTCGTCGATTGTTTTTAGACAGTGGCCATATTGGATTAGGTACGACCTCCATTTTCACAAATCTGACATGGCTTCACCCCAAGGCCCATAATTGTGAAGTTTGGTTACCATTTAGCCTACCGGTTCTTGTGAAAAAGACGTTTCAAATCTCAAATAAAAGGATGACATTTCGGCAGCCATCTTGGATGATGTAAGCATCCGATTGCGATGAAAATGGCACCAGAGTGATCGTCTCGTCGATATCTTCGATTTGATATATGTTTTGACCATATTCAGTTAAATATGAAATTTGATCCCTATTTGACATCCGGGCCACGCCCATTTTTGACCCCGGGGTCACCATTTTAACAAATTTGAAAGAGCTATCGGTCATTTCTGCCAGGTTTGGTCGAAATCCGTCTGACAGTTCGTGAGAAGAATATATTTTATGAATTTGTGCTATTTTTAGACTGCAGCCATCTTGGATTAGCGACAATCTGAAATGGCTTCACCCAAGGACCATAATTGTGAAGTTTGGCTAGCATTGGTCAACTGGTTCTTGTGAAGAAGACGTTTGAAATCTCAAATAAAAGGATGACCTTTTGACCTTTTCGGTGGCCATCTTTGATGACATAATCATCCGAGTTCAATGAAGCACCAGGACCACACCCATTTTTGGCCACGGGGTCAGGATTTTATCAACTTTGAAAGATTATTGTACATCGATCATTCCTGCAAAGTTTCGTTGAAATCCGTCAGGCGGTTTGTGAGAACATTTTTTTAATAATTTGTGGAAATTTTAGACGGGGGCCATGTTGGATTGGCGACGACTTCCATTTCAACAAATTTGTAATCCCCCTACCTAGGTACCACGTGTGTGAAGATTGACCAACATCGGCCCAGCGGTTCCAGAGAAGTAGACGTTTGAAATTGTGGACGGACGACGATGGTCGAAAAGCGGTAACAATAGCTCACTTGAGCCTTTGGCTCAGGTGAGCTAAAAATAAACAAAAATAATATGTTAAATTCCCATAGGAAAATTATTTTTTTCGCAATAAAATCAATATTTGATGGAAATTCATGAAACAATTTTTTTTGGGGAAGGGTGACTTTTTTGTTATTGATGAAAGTGCAAAACGTGGAACACACAATAAATATGTTGGTGTCTGCTATTTATTTTATATTTTCCAATTTTTTTCCCATCAAAATCACTCTTGACAACACTTTAGAATCATTTCCAACGGAACTTCTTACAAAAAAAAAACAACATGACAGATGCACATACGGATGAACACATGTGACAAAAAGAATATCATCATTTCTTTCTCTCAAAAAGTGGGTACATTGTATAACAATAGCTAAATAGTTCACCATCACCTTGTTCAGCCTGGGTCAGTAGTAGCTATATATTAGTCTGCTGGGAAGCCAAATATGTAGGTCAACTGAAGCCACCAAATGGTCTGTTCTCCAGGCCACTGTTGTCAAGACACCCATTAACTCTTTGCAGGCTAGCAGCGAAAATATCCGCCAAACGAATTAGGAGTATATGTTTTATTTCTCTCTGTAAATATGTCTTGAAATTTCTTCATTAGAATTGTGTCCTTTGGACACAATTCTAATGAAATTCCAAGACATATTCATGACATTTATAAGGAGAAATAAAAGAAAATATAATGAATTGTCATCTGCTATTTTTGAACTATTTATAGCCCACAAATTCCCAGCATGCAAAGAGTTAACCAATGAGGAGAAGAGTTAAAGGACAGCCTGGTACATCAGTTGCATGTATCAGCTCCACGTGTCAAAACAACGAAAACCTTGGAGAAAGAACCTGTGGGAAATCAGAGGCCCGCATCTGGGAAATGTTGGCTAGTTATAATGCCGAGCCTGCCATTGGAAATGATTCTGAAGTGCTGTCAAAGCATGTTTTTATTGAGAAATAAGGCAAGATATATATAAGCAACAGCGGACAACAATTGTTGTGTGTAGCGGTCTAAGGGTTAGATATTGGCAGGATTAGCACGGGCTGGAGTGTATGACCTGATGAAGATCTCTGATGTCATGTGCTTGCTGCTCCAGTGTGCGCTAATTGTCAGTGTGTCATATTATAGACTGGCCAGTCCATTACCCTGCCAGCATTAATCAGGGCAGCTGTTTGTTACAAATGCTAGACATTGCTGCCTTACATATTGGATCTTACATGAATGATGACTTGTTTATTTAGTTAATGGTGTACAACGGCCTGTCAATGTCATTTTAGGCCTGGTTAAATAGGTCAAATCCCATATTTCACATGTAGTGATGGATGGTGGGGGGGGGGGGGGGGGGGGGGGGGGGGGGGGGGGGGGTCGGGGGGGGGGGGGGGACGGGGGGGGGGGGGGGGGGGGGGGGGTGGGGGGGGGGAGGGGGGGGGGGGGGGGGGGGGGGAGGGGGTGATCCCAAAATCAGAACTGAATATTTACAGGAAAAAATATATTTTCAGCCCTGAAATTTGAATAACCTGATCTGTAGCCAATTTCATCAAAATTGCAGAGTATACTTATCTAGCAAAGTGTACTTTGAGGGACAAATCATTTATTTTCCCCAAAATGCATACTTTCATATAGAACTAACCACTGCATACATTTGCTGATTAAAAGTATGCAGAATTATGATACTGAATTTATTACATTATCACAGCTGTGATAATGTAATAAATTAAGTAGAATAAAAATTAATAAATTTATCCTTAAATTGAAAATTTCTCCCTCAAAGTATATTTTGCTAGATAAGTATACTTTGTTTGCAATGTTCGTGAAATAGGCTACAGGTGACAACTCCTCACCACACCTGTAGCCGATTTCATCAAAATTGCAAAGTATACTTTTCTAGCAAAGTATACTTTGAGGGAGAAATCATTTATTTTTCCCGAAAAGCATTATTTCATATAGAACTAACGACTGCATATATTTGATGATTAAAAGTATGCAGAATTATTATACTGAATTGATTACATTATCACAGCCATTATGGCTGTGATAATGTAATAAATTCAGTATAATAACAAGAAACGAGGCAAAGCCACGAAGGCCAGGTTTTTTCCAAGCATGGACACTTGGATAACATAATTATACCCACTTTTTGTAGACTAGATGGCCGTGGCCTGCATGTTGTGCCTTGGTGCGAGGCATGGACACTAAAAAAATAGATATAGTAGATGGAAAAACTTTAACCAAAAAACGTTAACCGGACACACAGACGGACGGACGGACGTATGCCAAAATGCCGACGATATCACGCTTTCCGCAAGCGGGTGCGACAATGATGATAAACACCCATGTGAAGTATCAAGGTAATGGGTGAAGCAGTTGCAGAGATATAGTACACAAAAAAACTTTAACAAAAAAATTCAAAGTAATTTGACCTTGACATTGGGCACAGGGGCCGCACGGTTGGGGGGTAGAATGAAAATATGGATGATGATAAACACCCATGTGAAGTTTCAAGGTAATGGGCGAAGCAGTTGCAGAGATATAGTATAACAAAAAACTTTTAACCAAAAATATTTAACCAGACGTACGTTAAAAAGTTAACGTTGAAAATGGCTAAGTCAATTACGTAGAAATAATAGGTGAAGGTAGTCCTAGGTGGTACAGTACCAAAGAAATGGACTCAAACACGAAAACTTAACATTGATTGTGAACGCCGCCCGCCGACGGCCCACCCGCCCACCCGGCTTTCGCCAATTCAATAGCCTGGATTTTTAAAAAAAAAACCTGGCTAAAAATTAATAATTCCAGCACAAAAATATTTACACAATTCCCTAACATTTGATTGGCCCGTAGCAAGTCTCTGTCCAAAATTTATATCCCAGTAAACTCCCACGCCGAACTACTTTCCGTAACCGTGAGGCGCAGTTAAAATAATTCTTCAGAAAACGGAAAATAAACACATTTTCTTGATGAATTTATTTCAAATGCTGGAATTACAAGGAATGAATGGCCTTTTTGTGGAATTTATCGGGGATATAAACTTGGAAAAGTCGCGGGAATACTGGACGAAGGCCGGAAGGCCTCGTCCAGTATTCCCGTGACTTTTCCAAGTTTATACCCCGATAAATTCCACAAAAAGGCCATTCATTCCTATAATAAATTTATTCTAAAATTGAAAGTTTCTCCCCCAGAGTCACTTGACATAACCATAACCATTTTGTATGCTAGCTGTGAAAATAATGCGTATTTTACTTTTACAAATGTATTATTGATTTTCTTCCTTATTAAATACTGGCGGAACAAAAAAACACAAAAAACATTCACTTATTTGAGCTGCAAAAAGTAAACAATGTTTGCTTTTTGCAACTCAACCAAGTAACTTTTCAACTTTATTACAGTATTTTCACTACTCAATTTGAAAATCAATGCGTATTTTCACATTGCTGTGAGTATTTTGTACTCGCACTTTTGATAATCAATGCGTATATATTCTTCTAAAATAAGTGTGTAAAATACGCCAATACGCACCTTATCTGGAGCTCTGAAACTGTATATTAATTTGGACATGACACATGTTTTACATGTCCAATAATTATGTTGTCCTGCTGGTTCATTTATGACCACATTTTTTGTTGTTGAGAATGTAGACGCTTCTTGAATGTGATGGTCCCCCAGCACCTAATTATAAGTCTAGACAATATGAGCCTGGCAAATTACCCTTATCAAATCAACAATTTTTTTCATAAAATGAAAATGACATACACAAACAGGAAATGTGTCTTATCAGCCACAATATTGACTGTTATAGCTTGCTCTACTTTCCAAGTCAATCGCTGGGCAGCATAATGTGCTCCACTTATTTCACATATTGCAACGTTTAACCACAATAAAGTATATATTACGAGATTTAATGAAAAATGCGAATTCAATACTGGGATGGGACATTGCATTCTTCATTTGGCTGAACTATAAGTATGTTATTGTTCACATATTGGATTTTTCAGGAACTAAATGCTGCGGTCGCTGGCGCTCCCTCGCATTTAATTCCTTAAAAATCAAATGTGTGAACAATAGCGTATACTTGTAAGTCTGAACTGGAGAACCAGTAGCCGATTTCTACAAAATTGCTATAAAGCATACTTACATGTCTCTAGCAAAGTCTACTTTGAGGGAGCAATCATTTATTTCCCCCCGAAATGCATTATAGGAATGAATGGCCTTTTTGTGGAATTTATCGGGGTATAAACTTGGAAAAGTCGCGGGAATACTGGACGAAGGCCGGAAGGCCTCGTCCAGTATTCCCGCGACTTTTCCAAGTTTATATCCCCGATAAATTTCAACAAAAATGCCATTCATTCCTTATAATTCCAGCATTTGAAATAAATTCATCAAGAAAATGTGTTTATTTTCCGTTAGGCCGGAAGGCCTCGTCCAGTATTCCCGCGACTTTTCCAAGTTTATATCCCCGATAAATTTCAACAAAAATGCCATTCATTCCTTATAATTCCAGCATTTGAAATAAATTCATCAAGAAAATGTGTTTATTTTCCGTTTTCTTAAGAATTATTTTAACTGCGCCTGATGGTTACGGAAAGTAGTTCGGCATGGAGTTTACTGGGATATAAATTTTGGACGGAGACTTGCAACGGACCAATCAAATGTTAGGGAATTGTGTAAATATTTTTGTGCTGGAATTATTATTTCATATAGAGCATATATTTGATGATTATAAGTATGCAGAATGATTATACTGAATTTATTACATTATCACAGCCAAAATGGCTGTGATAATGTAATAAATTCAATATAATAAAAATAGCTAAATTTATCCTTAAATTGAAAATTTCTCCCTCAAAGTGTAGTTCGCAAGATAAGTATACTTTGCAATTTTGGTGAAAGAGGTTACAGGAAAGATGCAAATAACTTGCCCGCTATTTCATCTACCAGCTCAGATACTCGCCAACAAATTTGATGGCTTCAGAGTGTATTTATTTGTCAAAGAGATATAATATATATTATATAATCAATGATAATGAGCGGTGAAATAATATGTAAACCCGATAAAACATATTTTGTAACAAGAGTGCCGAAGGTCACAATATACGCCCGTCGAGGCGAGGCCAGTCAACAAGGGAAGATAACTTATCTTGATGTGATAAACATGTAAAGCAAATTTGGTTATGATCCGTCAAGTAGAACTCGACTTATTGCGTGGACAAGGATACGGACCCAAAAATTAAAAATGGCCGCCAAGGGGAGATAAGTAATCGAGAAAATTTCAAAACCAATAGGCTTCTTCGTCTTGCCGTGATAAACATGTATACCGAATTTGGTTATGATCGGTTAAGTAGAACTTGAGTTATTGCGTGGACAAGGATACAGAGTGCCCAAGGTCACGGTCAAATGACTTTAAACTTTAAGTTTTACGTTAAAGTTTTTCAACTCTCACTCACATACTATCGGAGAAACGTGCAACACAATTTTGTGACTGACGGACAGACAGATGGACGGACATACAGACACATGAAAATCATCAGATGCTCCACATGTTGATAAGCATTCCTATAAGGTTTCATGACTGTAGCTCAAATAGCTTTTCAGTTATGTGCGACACAAGTTGAAAATCATCACTTTTCACTAAGTCAAGGGCCACAACTGGATGAATCCATATCTAAAACCCCAGGTGCGCAACTTCACATGATGACAAATACTAGTCCTATATAAAATGTTGATGCCAAAAACAATATGTACAGGGGTCATACCAATTATCCGGACAATCAGTTTATCGGACATATGAAAATACCTGATAATTAAACGCATTCATTTGAACTTATTTTGCAACGAACACATCCAAGTCACTCAGGTGCTTGCGGTTTCCATGCCAGTGTGAAGAATATATCGCCAAGGTAAACATTTTAGTAAAATTTGCTGAGAACATTCCTCAACTCTGTCCACAAGTTGTTTAAAACGTCAAAAGTCGCGCGGGGGGCTTCCAATCGAGTGCTCCCATTATGTCATTTCAGAGTTGTTTTATAAATAGAATAAATTCTATAAATACGATGTTTTCCAAGAAGCGAATGGTGATTGTTCTTTCTGCAAAACTACACAATGATGTTTACACTGGTTTTCAGGCGATAAAATTATGATTTCAACGTGAGAATACATGTACAAGTTATAAGACGATTATACATTTGTGCGAATAACTGATTGTCAATGTTAATTTTCGGGCAATCTTATGACTGATGATCTGACCCAATTTTAAATGAGAAAGGTGGCACAGTTTGCTAAATAGTTTACATGCGTTGAGAAAGCAAGAACCGACGATTCTGTGAAAAGTTTATGCCCGTAGCTGCTATTTTAAGAAAAATAACGTAAAAAAACTGCCATTTTTGTCCGATCTAGAGGATCCCTGTATATATATAATACAAAATGGGGACAATTTACACCCAAATCTCATAGGTGAATTCAGCTGAATGCTGACAATTTCGCTATTTCCCTTACAATGTTGAACCAATGGAAATGATTCTAAAGTGCTGTAAAATAATTGTTTTCATTGAGAAACAACAGCAGACGACAATTTACGTTTCCCACTTTCTAAGAATTAAACCCCCACAAATAGAGTCAACAGAATTAGTTTGCGTCAATTTGACATCTGATCATGAATATTACATCATCAGTCAATTGATGAATGACACAAAATGCTAATAGCTGTTGTGTGAAAACCCACCAGAATTGACACGTCATTTTTATCAAGTTACAAGTACAGACACACCAAAAATTCTCGTGTAACCGATATTCAAGGATACAAGAGAAACATAATATGGGCCGCTGGAAATGTCTGGCAAAGTGAGACGCATGGTGTTAGTGACAAGAACATACATGAACACGCAACCGAACCAGATACTAGAAACATGAACGCTAGAACCAGGATAACGAGTACCTTCTTTCATTCAATGGCCCTTTTTCGCCGTTATTTAACCCTTAGACCACTATCTTAATTTGGTTGTCGTCTGCTGTTTATTTTCTATTCTCCATTTTTGTCATCAAAAACATGCTTTGACAGCACTTTAGAATAATTTACATGTTTTGACAGCACTTCAGAATCATTTCCATTGGAAATGATTCTGAAGTGCTGTCAAACCATGTTTTTATTGAGAAATAAGGCAAGTTTATTTTCTATTTTTTATCATCAAAAACATGCTTTGACAGCTGGAAATGATTCTAAAATGCTGGCAAAACGTGTTTTTAACTAGCACTTTAGAATAATTTACAACATGCTTTGACAGCACTTCAGAATCATTTCCATTCCATTGGAAATGATTCTGAAGTGCTGTCAAACCATGTTTTTATTGAGAAATAAGGCAAGATATAAAAGCAACAGCAGACGACAATTGTTGTGAGTAACGGTCTAAGGGTTAATCTAATTATTGAAACCTGAAAATTGGTCTGTAAATTATTCCAAAACGGCTACATAATAGAGGTGAAAGGATTTGTGTTTGACACATGCAGACTCACAGGTTGAAGTAACGGACCGAGGTCTATAAATACATTAAATATGCCTAAAAGCATCAATAAATGAACAAAAAATAAGCTTAACAATTTTTTTTTACTCCTTGTATAAAAAATATTTGTTTAGCTTATTTTTTGTTCATTTATTGATACTTTTAGGCATATTTAATGTATTTATAGAAACACAAAAAATAAGCTAAAAAAAAAATTGTTTAGCTTATTTTTTGTTCTTTTATTGATGCTTTTAGGCATATTTAATGTATTTATGGACCTCGGTCCGTTACTTCAACCTGTGTGCACACTTAGTCCATAATACATCTGCCCGTCAAGAAAGCTAACCCCTGGAATATAAAATCACTGCAGTGAAGGCAAATGAGCTCATCTCACACATTATGGCTTACATGGTCCATATTGGGAAACATATCTGTCATTATGACAGGTAACTTCAGCTTCATTAGATGAAGGAAGCAGTTTTTGCACAATGCACGTGGTAATGGAATCTAATGATGATCCTTCAGTGACAGAATCATTTCATAGGAACCAGCCAGTCTGATGAAATGGACGTTAGGTGAACATTAACCCTTTCCCTGTTTTGTGATATTTCGACTCTTCCAAATCGAAAACATCTGAATAAAAGAATCAAATGCTGGGTCAAATGATGGTTAAATTATCTGATAGAGTAGAAAACATTGTGGGAAAAGGAGAAATTGCTTGTTACAAGCAATTTCTCCTTTTCCCACAATGTTTTCAAAAGACATCTTCTGCAGAGGCGTGAAAAGTCGTCTCTATCAGGGAAAGGCCGGGTTAACCCTTTCAACACCAAGTAACTTAATAGGATGTTCCATGCCAATGTTTCACGCTATTTCATTAATTTTGTTCATTCAAATTATCCCATTCTTCTAAAAAGGTAATCTGTACGACGTTTAAAATTATTAACAAACAGTGGAGATCCTGATGAGACGGCTCGTTACGAGCCGGCTCATCTGGATCTACACTGTTTGCAAACATTGTCTCTATAGAGGTCTGTGGTGTTGAAAGGGTTAAAAATACATTTGTTTCCCCTCCCACTACCCGGGTCATATGTGTGGGTAGGTCGGTAGGGAAAATATTGTTTTTATTCTAAATAATATTCTATCTTATGTTATTTCTTTTTTGCCCAAACTCTGTATTATTAAAGGTTGCAGATGGGATCTATGTATTGTCACAAGCAAATATACTGACCAATTTGGTCATGATTGGGTAATTAAAAGAAATAAAATATTTCCGTACCCAATTAACGACCCAAGATTTATTTTATTTCTGATAATTTTGGTGGGTAGGTAGCGGGAGGGGAGAAACAATAAAAATACTATATTTGGCCTTGACTCTTTCACCCACTAAGTAGCTGGGGCACGTTTCACTAAACTTCGTACAACTAAAAAGTGCAAAATTATGATAGTCTTTAAATTTCACATCAACATTGATTTCTTGTAAACAATTAATGGATTTACATTTATTGAGCATACAGCCTATGCTCAATAAATGTAAATCCATCAATTGAAATTTCCAGACGATCCTAAATTTGCACTTACGAAGATTTTAGTCGTACGAAGTTTAGTGAAATGGGCCCCAGGAATGGATTTTGATATGTTAATTTTGCAACCAATTCAACGATCACAAAATGATTTTCTATTTATGAAAAAGGGGTGTTTTTATTCTTAAAAATATGAAAATTACTTGCAAAAACTGCAGATCATGAGACAGCTCTTCACGAGCCGGTTCATCTGGATCTACACTTTTTGCCAATACCACTATACAGGCATGTGGTGTTGAAATGGTTAAAAGTGTCTAATGAAACAAATGTTAACAAGGTTCTATCACAGCTCCAGATAAGTTTTGTGTCTAACAAGTATTATACCCAGGGATTCCGCTGGCGATCGCCACTTTCGCAATTGGTGATAAAAATATTTTTTTATTTTCTTTTTTTTTTCGAAAATTATAATTTTTTATCGACAATTGTTTACTTTTTTTGGAAGTGGCGATTTTTTTATTTTCCCCAGCGGAATCCCTGTATACCGGCTGATTTCAAACTCAATGCAAATGGATTACTGAATGTATCATGTCTTGCTCAGATATAAAATACGGAATAAAGCAGAAATAACTAGATATATTGTTTGTAAAACATGGATATGCCCCCATCGCATACTGGAGTCTAACTAGATATTGTGTGTAAAAAGACAAATTTCAAAGTCATTTGAGAAAGTGTTTGTTGTATGAAAATGAAAGTGCTTCAGCACCATTTTGAAGGTCACAAAGGTCAAGGTTGTGCCATTGGTGGTATGATCACATATGTTCAGATGAATGAACTGTCCAAATATTAAAGCAATCCATCAAGTAATACATTACATTACACGACAGAGAAACTCTCACAAACTTTTTGACGTATTAAAATGGCTTCAGTGATATTTTGAAGGTGACAAAGGTCAAGGTCGTGTTAATGGTTGTGAGAGTATGTGACAAATGTTCAGGTGATTCAAATGTCCAAAGTATCGAAGCAATCCTTCATGTAATATTGAAGATATTACATGTTGGAGAAGCTCTACAAACTTTTTTACGTAAATGTACACAGACGGATGTAAGGACAGACGGAACTTGAACCACAGGTGCAAGATTCGGACCCAGCACCCAATAAATGGCTCATTCAGTGTTGTGCCTGAGCGCCATTGCGGGAATCCCACGATTTTATCTGCGATGTCCCTTTAAAATTCGTACAGCACGCCATCTTGGGTGCGCTAAAAAAGGAGGAGTGATATTCCCTCATTGCCTTCAATATTTCTCACAGTTTGGGTCCATTGCGGTTAATTAAACTAAATTAACTGGTCGGTTGCGGTCTATAATTTTTAATGACGCGTATCGATAAATAGTGTATAAATATGTAAGGCAGTCACTTTTCAAGATGGCGAAACGTGAGCTACGGATGACCAATTTTTTTACCAAGAAAACATCGGCTGCTAGTGAATTGGGAGAGATTGGTGGCGCTGACCCACCTCAAAATATCTCCCAACCTGATCCCGAGCCCATCGAAAAGCCCGCTAGCCCCAAAAGATCGTCCCCAAACCAAAATTTGATAGAAAAGTCTAGGAAGAATGGTTTGTATACTAGAAAAGATTGGCGTACCTTGAGGTGGATCCGTTTCTCCTGGGCGGAGGGGGGGGGGGGGAGGGGGTTTAATGGGCTCAAATATCAACTGAACACATGATAAACATGATTGTATGATAAACATGATTGTAAGTGTTTGAGCGAGCCTGGCTTGGGCATTTTCCCAAGCTCTTGCCTACATTGAAAAGGCTAGGCTATACTGTACAGTGTACAGAAATGGGTTGGTGGGGTAACGTTTTTCAAATGAGCCATTTATTGGGTCCTAGGTCTGAGGTCCACCAGTGACCTGACCTATGCATAGGGGGCATAAAAAGCTAATATATTTGCAAATTAACTTAAAAATATACGAGAATTCAGCTAAAATAAATGTGTAAAATATAGCAATACGAGTGTTATCTGGAGCCCTGTTCTATAGTGCTGTGGATGGAGCCTCATATCAATCAAAATGTCTTCTCAACAGGACCTTGCTAATTGTTGCTGTGGCACTGACACTTTATTGTCTCTCCCACACAAATGAAAAGTGAGACATTATAGGAATGAATGGCCTTTTTGTGGAATTTATCAGGGTATAAACTTGGAAAAGGTCAATCTGGAATACTGGACGAAGGCTGGAAGGTTTATATCCCCGATACATTCCACAAAAAGGCCATTCATTCCTTATAATTCCAGCATTTGAAATAAATTCATCAATAAAATGTGTTTATTTTCCGTTTTCTTAAGAATTATTTTAACTGCGCCTGACGGTTACGGAAAGTAGTTCGGCATGGGAGTTTACTGGTATGTAAATTTTGGACAGAGACTTGCTACGGACCAATCAAATGTTAGGGAATTGTGTAAATATTTTTGTGCTGGAATTATAGTGGTCACAATTCCGGAGTAGACAGCAACGTCGACGTCAACAAATTTGGATGTAGATACTGTATTTATTCTAATAGTAGCCCCCTCTCTTATAGTAGCCCCCCTCAGTGAAAATAACATATGTATTTAGAATGCAAATATGTGAGGGCCCTAGAATGCAAATATGTGAGGGCCCCCTCTGAGGGGCCCTCATATATTTGCATTCTAAATATATATGTTATTTTCACATACAAAAGCCATTTAAAACATTGTTTGTTTGTTTGTTGGGGTTAAATGGCCTATCATCAACAGCTAAGGTCATTTAAGGCCGGGTGAAAGGGTTTAGTACTAAATTCCATATACATGTACCGGTATTACCTGTAAAAGTACATGTAAATGTATACACATACAAATGGGGGGAAAATCCCAAAATCAGAACTGAATATTTACAATAAAAAAACTATATAATACATGTACATTCAGTCCTGAAATCAAAATAATCCTGATCTGATGCCAGGTCCTCGCCACACCAGAATCACTTCCCCTTCCCAAAAGCAGTATTATCAGTAATAATCTTACTACTTTTATAATTGGCAATAACCCAATTCATCTCCAGGTAACAAAAGAGACAAAGATAAAAACGTACCTGACGACCAAACCAGGCAAATCGTGATTCCTATAAGGGGGAACCCATTTGTTTTAAATGGCTTTTGTATGTGAAAATATTTTGTTCCTACTTTTTCCATGTTTTGATCCTCACAAATTGCATAGCCGCGGGGGTGTTTATTAGAATAAATATGGTACGCACAAATTGTACATATCTCTCACCTCATTACCACACTTCATCAATAGCTTCCTCACATTGATCGCTATCCACCCAATGGCATTTGGATGACCTTGATCTTGGTGACTTTGACCTTCATCAAATATTGCTACTAAATAATTGGTTAATCATGGGAAAGATTTTAATCATGATTAGACCATGATCTCGGAGATAGACTAGCCATGAACAAATGTCATAGCTTACAGTATACTTATCTTGCTAAGTATACTTTGAGGGAGTACCGTAATCATTTATTTTTCCAGAAATGCATTACATGTAGTTCATATAGAACTAACGGCTGCATATATTTGATGATTACTGAATTTATGACATTATCACAGCCAAAATGTTGCTAAGTATACTTTGAAGGAGTAATCATTTATTTTTCCAGAAAAGCATTAGTTCATATAGAACTAACGATTGCATAAATTTGATGATTCGCAGAATTATTATACTGAATTTATGACATTATCACAGCCAAATGGCTGTGATAATGTAATAAATTCAGTATAATAAAAATTTATCCTTAAACTGAAAATTTCTCCCTCAAAGTGTACTTAGCAAGATAAGTATACTTTGCAATGTTGATGAAATAGGCTACTGGAGCTAAAATTGCCGACACAAGTCATAAACACCATTTCTCCAGTCACAGAGCAGGAACTTGTAAAATACATGTATATAATTCTCTGGCCAGTCAGATATCATGAGCTAGACTGGCCATACATCCCAAAAGCTCCATTTTAACCATGACATTAGTCAGGTCAGATCAGGAGCTCCATTAGTTACATACACAATGTTTGTCCTTTATGTACCAATGGTTTATGACCAGATACTCTCATTATGTTCCCAGACTAAGGGTGTTGACATGCCAATCCAACTAATGTCTGTTCATTATTGCCATATGTGAGACACACCACATGATTGTGTACCTAATAACACGTGTGATATTTCATGAAATATATTTACCAAAACTGTGATATTTTCAGAGCTCCAGTTAAGGTGCGTCATTTGACCAACTTGGGGTGAATTTTTTTTATTTCTCCATTAAAAATGGCAAGTTGGGAGTCCTTTAGAATCGTCTCATTGAGACGATTCTAAAGCACTCCCAACTTGCCATTTTTGATGGAGAAATAAGAAATTTATCTCCAAATTACACACCTTAACTGGAGCTCTGATTTTATGTAAATAACGTCGACTGACAATTTTTATATATATTCCGCATTTGCTATGACAATTTGCTCATCTTTCAACGTCATTCTGTAAATATGTTTCACGAGATATCGCACATCTTCTTAGGTACAAAATCACATGTGATGTCTCGTATGTGTCTGGGACTAAAGACATGAGGTTTGTGGTCATCTAGCTATACAAGCTCAACATTTACCAGCAAATTCCTGTATCTTGATGAGGATCTACCCTGTTTTTAGAGACATAACGTCTGTTTAACGGATTTAATGGCGAACAGTGCCATTCTTGACTGTCTGTACAGGTCAGGTCACAAATGTGGTACAGCCTATTTCTCCAGTCTAAGCCACATATCAGACAACCTTCGAGACACAAGTTCAGGCAGTGGTGGATAGACTAAAATGTTTGTAAGTGCAAAATTATGATAGTCTGTAAATTTCACATTAACAGTGTTTTCTTGTAAACAATTATTGGCTTCACATTTATTTAGCATAGGCTGCATATGCTCAATAAATGTAAATCCATCAATTGAAACTTTTAAGATGATCCTTAATTTGCACTTACAAACATTTTAGTCGTGCAAAGTTTAGTGAAACGACGTCACGTCTATATTGCACTCGGATATATAATTCATAGGAGTCTGTTGTTCTTGCTTTTCTACATTTGATTAACTACATTATGTTATGATACAGTAACGAGGCAGTGTTCACATATATGTTATACATATGGGCCGCGTCATGCGAAAACCGGGCTTAATGACAAAAATTTCATTTTTCACTTTTTTCCATATTCTGAATAGTGCATATTTTAAAAGTCATATACCACAAAAATATCAATGTATCTCAATTATTTGTCATGTTACATGTATTTTTGTAACACGTGGTAGAAGCGCAAACAACGTTTTAGCTCAATGACGTCGCAATTACGATGTTAACATTAACGGGCGACTTCAACGTCAATAAGAACGTTTAAGCGTAATGGAGTAGTAAACGAATAGGCCTGCCATGTAGGTTGATTTTAAGTAGTGTATGTATAATTGTATACTATTAGTGAATACTTGATAAACGACACGTAACCTTGGGCAAAGTCAACATTATCTTGTGTGTACTTTTTGCACAACTACGAACGCCAAAAATATGAGCCGCGCCGTGCGAAAACCGGGCTTAATGACAACATTTTCAGTTTTTATTTTTTCGCGTATTCTGAATTGTACATCTTTTAAAAGCCATATGCTGCCAAAATTATCAATGTATCCCAATTATGTTTCATTTTAGAAGTAGTTTTATGACGCGTGGTAAAAACTTATATGACGTTTTAGATCAATGATGTCGAAATTACGACGTTTTTATCAACGGCGTATACAAGGAGTGTTGATCCGGACAAGTCCTATAGATTTGCATCTTTGATCGCATGTCGACCAAATTTGGATAAATTTGGATATCTCGTAGCCTGGCCAAGTGTCTCCCATTAGGCCAAGACAAAGTATGAAAATAATGTTTATGGCTCGTGTTGCAGTTGCTAATGTAACGTTATGTTTTGGATTGCGGCCCAAGTAACGTAATTTCGTATGAATAATTTTCAAATAAGGCAGAGTGAGGCGTTTCCCTGTTGTTTGCTGCTGTCTGAAATAATTTTGGGGAATAATAGCGACATCATTTAACATTTCGTATGCGACGACATATATTAAAGTAGACAGTTACTGAGGCCGCTTATAACATTAACTTTGTGGCAAAACACGATACCGGGCAGATTTGGTAGCGTGATACCTTATAATTGTCGCCGTGTGTCTTTCTTGAGGATCACATTACCATCGCCTGATCTACATTAGGCCAGTTTTTTTTTTATTTGTTGGTGTACGGATATTTTTTCCGCGAGATCTGGTCGGTCGGTCGGAATAAAATAAAAAAAAGTTTTTTCAATTTTTTTATTCTTTTTGGCACAGGGTTGGGTCGGTCGGGGAAATAAAAAAAAGAAAAAAAAAAAAAGTGTTGAACGCGGATGCCACCGGCGGCATATTGAAGAAACTGTGACAAACGGGTGAACCAAAAGTGTTAAGTCAAAGGGTGAAGGTCATATGTAGTATGGCAAGGCAGGTGTAGCATACATGCAAATGAATGAAGTATGGCAATATTGAAGCAGTTAAGCAACTTATGTAGATGCTATGGCCAGTTTGAGAAACTGTGACAAACTGGTTAACCGAAATTGTCCTTTCAGCAGCCCTGTGAAGGTCAAAAGGTCAAGGTAATATAAAGTATGACAAGGCAGGTGTAGCACACATACCAATGAATGATGTGTTGAAATATTGAAGAACTTGAGCAACTTATGTAGAAGATATGGCCGGTTTGAAAAACTGTTACGAAGTGGTTAACCGAACGTGTGACATACAGACGGACGGTCCGAACACCATAAAAATCACCTTTTTAAGGCACATGGTTGTGTCGGTTCACCTTTTTAAGGCTCATGGTTGGGTCGGTTTGTGGTCGGTAAAAAACAAAAAGGCCAGTGATTGTGATAGAGTGAAACTTGTGTTAACCGGCATCGTCTCAGACCAAGAGTTTGTCGGTTAACGTAGGGAGTCGGTTCAGCAAGTTTCTTTATATTCTACATAGCAACTCAGTTTCATATTCACATACTATTGAATGTTGATCACTGTGAATGGGTTGCGTAATGCGTACACATTAATACCGTATCTGGTATAATTAAATACAAGAGTTGTCAGAAGACAACGAAGCGGCGATATAGTTGAAACGAATATTAGTGGGGGTGGCACGAGCGTGGATTTGTGGCAGGGCGGTAGAGGACCCTAGGAAGAACGCATACATGAAATATGAAGCACATCGGAGCAAGAAAACAGAAAATATAGGCCATTTACCCGAGCGTTAAGGTTTTGAATTTTTGCATTGGAGATATATCGAATCTTCCATTTGCAGGTTGTTGTTGTTGTCGCTGCTGCTAAGATCCGGTTTCCGCCACTTAATTTTCTCGGCACAGCAAAAAAAAATATATTTTTAATTTTTTGGATCGGAGGTAAAAAAATCAACCAAAAAAATCGGAAATTAAATTTTTTATTTTTTTCCACATTGTCAAAAAATCGGGTCGGCGGATCTGTAAACCAACAAATAAAAAAAAAATGGCCTTATGCAGTCAAGTGATAAACTGATGATTTGATACTACACAAGCACTTTCGACTACAAAAGCAAGTTTATGACCATCACATTTCCAATTAATATGTTGATGCATTTATTTTAAAGTCAATACAAACACGGATATTTATGTCATTATATAGCTGCGTGTCTACCTCCATTTATGATAAAATGAGTGGCATAAATGGCATATCATTCGCTAAGTACTGGATATAATTGTTCAAAAATCTCAATTTACCAAGATAATAGATGGTAATATCGTTGGCATACACTAGGTTTTCATATTTAAGATTATTTAGGAATCAAAGTGCAGTGTAAGAGAAGACTTCGCTGATATGTAGCCAGTTAAATTATGAGTTCACCATTTTGAATTCATAAGGACAACCGACGAAAGAGTAAAAATGTCAAAGAACGACAGTTAGGCGACAATGTACAGCGCCTGAAGCATTTCTAAGTCATTGATGCTGCGAGGAACTCGTGTAAGTATCCTTGCTAAAATATTTTGTCACGACACTATGGCCATAACGTCAAACATGTATTCACGTTCAATGACGTCACAAGTACGTGACGTCAAGTCATGACGTCATAATATGTGTACCGAGGTACAAGGTATCGCTTCTCATATTAGTCAAAGTTTCAGTAAGTTATCATTTTCCGTTTTCTGTTCACACTTAATGTTAATTGACACCAGTAAACGTAAATGGGAGGGCAAACTGTGAACTTTTACGGCAACGCCAGACAATTTGAAACGTCGTTTTTCCGACGTCGTTTACCGCTTTTCATGACGTTGTCATTAAGCCCGATTTTCGTATGGCGCGGCCCATATATTCTAATCACATTTACAAAGGAATTATCTTTGAATCAAACAAACGTGTCCATCAGGTACCTCAGGGCCCGTTTCACTAAACTTCGGTCAACGAAAATGTTCATAAGTACAAATTTAGGATCGTCTGGAAATTTCAATTGGTGGATTTACATTTATTGAGCATAGGCTGCATATGCAGCCTATGCTCAATAAATTTAAATCCAATAATTGTTTACAAGAAAACATGGTTACCGGTGTAGCAGGCCACTTTCCCCCCCAGTCAGAAATCCCCCCGGGGGGATTCTGGGCCGGCCACCCCCCGAAATCCCCCCCGGGGGGATTTCCAACTAGTCAACTTTCCCCCCCTCCGCCAGTCAGAAATCCCCCCCCCCCATATTTTTTCAAACAATGGTAGGTTAAATGCTAAATTAGCAACTAATATGAGATGAAGTATTTTTGAAGTAAGAATGGCGGCTAGATATAGAAAAAAATATCAGTTTTCGGGGGGGGGGGGGGGGGGGGGGGGGGTTGGGGGGGGGGGAGTTTGGGCCGGCCGAAAACAAATCCCCCCCATATTTTTTTTTCAACGCTTGACTGGTTAATAATGCTGAATTAGCCAAGTTAATCGATACATTAGCAATCTAACAATGTGATTGAAAGGTATTTGATGTATGTATGACAGATATATATATATAAATATGAGTTTCATGTGGGGGGGGGGGGGGGGGGGGAAGGGGGGGGGGGCGGGGGGGTTTTTACGGGATTTGGGCTGGCCGAAATCCCCCCCCCCCCCCCCCACCCCCCCCTTATTTTTTTTCATCGCGGACAGGTTAAATAATGCTTGAATTGAAGTGCAGGGTTGAAAATTAGCAACTAACATGAGTATTGAATTATTTGAAGTAGGTATGATGGATTTATATATATAGATAAATATCAGTTTGAGGGGGGGGGGGGGGAGTTGGATTTTGGCCGGTCCCGAAAAATCCCCCCCCCCCTACCCCCCTATTTTTTTATTTTTTTTTCAACAATGACTGGTTAAATAATGCTGAATTAGCCCAGGTAATCGCTACATCAGCAACTAAACACTGTGATTGAAGTATTTGATGTATGTATTGACAGATATATATATATAAATATGAGTTTCATGTTGGGGGGGGGGGTGGGGGGGGGGGGACTTTGGGCCGGCCCCGAAATCCCCCCCCCCCCCATATTTTTGTTTCAACATTGACAGGTTAAAATGCTGAATTTGCAGGTTGAAATTAGCAACTAACAGGATACTGAAGTATGATTGTTATATATATAAATTTCGTTGGGAGTGAGGGGGGGGGGGGAACTTTAGGCCGGCCCGCCGAAATCCCCCCCCCCCCCACCCCCCCCCATATTTTTCTTTCAACGCTCACAAGTTAAATAATGCTGAATTAGCAGGTTAAATGCTAAATTAGCAACTAATATGAGATTGAATGTATTTGAAGTAAGTGTATGGCGGCTATATTATAGACAAAATATCAGTTGGAGGGGGGGGGGAGTTTGGGCCGGCCCGGCCGGCCCGAAATCCCCCCCCCCCCCTCTATTTTTTTTCAACGCTGACGGGTTTATATATTAATAATGCTGAATTAGTCAGGTTAATTGCTAAATTAGCAACTAACATCGAGATTGAAATATTTGATGTATGTATGCCGGATATATATATATTAAATTTCGTGTGGGGGGGGGGGGATTCTTTGGGCCTTTTCCGACCGAAATCCCCCCCCCAATATTTTTGTTTGCAACATTGAACGGTTAAATGCCGAATTAGTTGGGTTTAAAATTTAGCAATTAACATGATACTGAAGTATTTGAATTAAGTATGATTGATATATTATATATATATAAAAAAATATCAGTTTGAGGGGGGGGGGGGGGTGGAGTTTGGGCCGGCCCGAAATCCCCCCCCCCCTCCCCCCCATATTTTTTTTCAACAATGACTGGTTAAATGCTGAATAATTAGCAGGTTAAAATTAGCAACCAAACATGCTACCGAGGTATTTGTAGTATGTATGATGGCTATATATAGATTAAAATTTTTCAGTTTGCTGAGGGGGGGGGGGGGGGGGGGGGGGGGGGGGGGGGGGGGGGGGGGGGGGGGTGGGGGGGGGGGGGGGGGGGGGGGTGAGTTTGGGCCGGTAATCCTCAAAATAACCAGGTGTAATACTGGTCTATGATGGTTGCGATTCAGTAGTTGTTCATATCATTTTGTCTTCACATGGTGTTCACTACCATCCTCAGTCCAATGTCATCGTTGCAAAAAAATATGGGGGGGGGGATTTCGGGCCGGCCCAAACTCCCCCCCCCCCCCCTCAAACTGATATTTTATATATATATATCAATCATACTTAATTCAAATACTTCTTCAGTATCATGTTAATTTTAATGTGCTAATTCAGCATTTTTAACCTGTCATTGTTGAAAAAAAAAATGGGGGGGGGGGGGGATTTTCTTTCGGGCCGCCCAAACTCCCCCCCCCCACCCCCCCCCCCCCCCCCCCCCCCCCCCACCCCCCCCATCAAACTGAAATATATCTATATACAGCCATCAAACATACTTCAAATACTTTGGTAGCATGTTAGTTGCTAATTTAATTCCTGCTAATTCAGCATTAACAACCTGTCATCGTTGAAAAAAAAATATGGGGGGGGGGGGGGATTTCGGGCCAGCCCAAACTCCCCCCCCCCACCCCCCCCCCCCATCAAACTGAAATTTTATCTATATACAGCCATCCGAACATACTTCAAAAACTTCGGTAGCATGTTAGTTGCTAATTTAAACCTGCTAATTCATTAGCATTCAACCTGTCATCGTTGAAAAAAAATATGGGGGGGGGGGGATTTCGGGTTCCGGCCCGGCCCAAAACCCCCCCCCCCCAATAACAAACTCAAAACCCCCCCTCCCAAACTGATATTTTATATATATATATATCAATCATACTTACTTCAAATACTTCAGTATCATGTTAATTTTAATCTGCTAATTCAGCATTTAACCTTGTCATTGTTGAAGAAAAAAAAATGGGGTTGAGGGGAGGGGGTTTCGGGCCGGCCCAAACTCCCCCCCCCCTCATCAAACTGTTTTAAATTTTCCTATATACAGCCATCAAACATACTTCAAAAAACAATTCTTCGGTAGCATGTTAGTTGCTAATTTTAAACCTGCTAATTCAGCATTCAACCAACCTGTCATTGTTGAAAAAAAAATATGTGAGGGGGGGGGGGGGGGGGGATTTCGGGCCGGCCCAAACTCCCCCCCACCCTGCAAACTGATATTTTATCTACATATAGCCGCGATACATTCTTTCAAATACTTCAATCTCATGGTAGTTGCTAATTAGCATTTAACCTGTACATTTGTTTGAAAAAAAAATGGGGGGGGGGTGGGGGGGGGGGGGGGGGGATTTCTGACTGGTGGTGGGGGGGAAGTTGACTAGTTGGAAATCCCCGGGGGGGATTTCGGGCCGGCCCAGATTCCCCCGGGGGGGAAACTAGGCTAGCCCAAACTCCCCCCCAGGGGGATTTCGGGCGGGGCGGGGGGGGATTTCTGACCGCTACACCGGTAATGTTGAAATTTACAGATAATCGTAATTTTGCACTTACAAACATTTTAGTCGTACAAACTTTAGTGAAACGGCCCCCAGGCTCTTAGCAGAGTCTAAACTAGATTTGTCAGTAAGCGGGGGCTTACGGAATACCCCCCCCCCCCCCCCCCCCCCCCCCCCCGCGTCAGCCCTGACCTAGAATGAACTAGAATGAATTCCAGCTCGCATACTATCATTTTTCAGATAAAACAGACTATGTCCGCACAATATAGGAGTGCGATGGTGGTTCCAGATGAAAAAAAGCAAACTAGACATTCTAAGTCCGTGACCTTGACCCCTGGCATAAATATGGGGGTCGTAGGTTTGTTGCAGAATGATGTATGAGTGTCAGAGAAGGGTCGGGTAAAATATCACTGCATTCCGCAAAGGGAAAGAGAAGTTATAAGGAAATTTTACATTTGTTAAGTTTTAGTTTTTTTCTAAGTTTATAAGTTCGTGACCTTGAGCCCTGGCCAATAAATGGGGGTTCGTAGGTTTGTTGCAGAATGACGTATGAGTGTCAGAGAAGGGGTGTGGGTAAAATATGAAAGATTTCCGCAAAGGGAAAGAGAGTTAAAAGGAAATTTACAATTGTTAAGTTTTCGTTTTTTTGTTTTTTTTTAATGTTTCTAAGTCCGTGACCTTGACCCCTGGCATAAATGGGGGTGGTCGTAGGTTTATTGCAGAATGGATGTATGAGTGTCAGAGAAGGGGCGGGTAAAATATGAAAGATTTCCGCAAGAGAAAGAGAAGTTAAAAGGAAATTTACAATTTGTTAAGTTTTCGTTTTTTCTAAGTTTCTAAGTCCGTGACCTTGACCCCTGGCATAAATGGGGGGGGGTCGTAGGTTTGTTGCAGAATGATGTATGAGTGTCAGAGAAGGGGCGGGGCGTAAAATATGAAAGATTTCCGCAAAGGGAAAGAGAAGTTAAAAGGAAACTTTACAATTGTTTAAGTTTTCGTTTTTTTCTAAGTTTGTAAGTCCGTGACCTTGACACATGCATAAATGGGGGTCGTAGGTTTATTGCAGAATGATGTATGAGTGTCAGAGAAGGGGTGGGTAAAATATGAAAGATTTCCGCAAAGGGAAAGAGAAGTTAAAAGGAAATTTACAATTGTTAAGTTTTGTGACGGACGGAAAGACGGAAAGACGGAAACGGACGGACGGACGGACGGACAAGCTGACTCCAGTATACCCCGCCACAACTTCGTTGCAGGGGGGTATAATAATGGACCAACAAACTTCAGCTGGGGCTTGGTGCTAGACGGCAGTATATTGTCAAGTGAGTCACATAAAAGTGAATCTATCTGCATTCCATGTGAACTTTGGTACTTACAGGAACAATTATTAATACATTATATTATGGGAAAAGACCAAAATAAACTGCCACCACTGATCACATCACAGATTAGCACTACTCAGTATCCAGTGACATTTCAAATGAGTGGTCACAGCGTATAATTTCACTGAGAAACAAGATAATTTGTGGACAAATATTGATTTTTTTATACCCACAAAGGGGCTTTCCCATGTAATGGGTTAATGTTCGCTATTAGTCAGGGCTCCAGATAAGGAATTAGTAATTGAGTATTGTCACTCCATCATTTCTGAAGCAATTGGGTATTTCAAAATTTCAATTGTGTAAAATAGAATCACACTAACTGTTTACACATCCGCAGACCGCGCTTATTGAATAGTTTGCTTCTAAATGAAAACGACATCTTGGTATTTCATTAGAATTGTCTCCAAGGAGACAATTCTAATGAAATACCAAGATGTGTTTTCATGGGAAAATAAGAAAATATGCTATATTTGTGGTCTGTTTATTGTTTTCTGTAGCATGATAATTAAAGATACCACACATTTTTCATTGCTTTTTCATACTCACTACTTATGATCTCAATTGGGTTTTTGGCAATTTGAATTGGGTATTTACGCAAATACGCACCTTATCTGGAGCTCTGATTAGTATTACCAGAACTATGTGGCAAGGCATGGTAAAATGAAGTGAAATGGCTTTGTGGCCATAATGTCATCCAATAGCATCTGTGATTCCACTGTCAATTGCAAAAAATGATCTCTGACCCGATGAACAACATTATGACAACCTGCAGGACTACAGAGTGCTGTGCTCAGAACAAGTTCCACATTTATCCAAAACTGAGCTACGGTATCCTTCTTGCATGTGTGCACGTCACATATGAGACACGCCATGTGATTTTGTACCTTCGGACATCTGCGTAATTTCATGAAATACGCTTACAAAATTTAAAATATTTTCCGTAAATGGCGTCAAAAGTTGACAAAACATTCAGAGTACATGCGGAATATATATACCGTAAAGATTCTAATAGACGCCCATGCTCTAATAGACGCCCACCCACTTTGTTTTTTAGTTGATTGAAAATGACACATTTTTTTTTGGCCGATTTTCACGAAATTAGTGCCTCTAATAAACGCCCAGTACCGACTTGAAACAAAATCGGAGCTAATTGTCCAATTATATCTTTTTTATTTCCATTATTTCGAAATCAACTTCTTTAAAATCGGGGAAAAAAAAAAGGGATAATTGCTACTTTCACTTTCCAAAGTGAAAAGCGAAATTCGACTGTTTCCGGTGTCACAGTAAATTCCTCATCAGCAGTAGCTATTTGCACGGGACACAGGGTGATCAGAATTTTACACGGTTACGGAGACGCCATTTTCAAAGCATCTCAAACCCGACAGATCCGAAACGCTGACGAAACGTCCGTAGGCGTAAATCTGATCAGCATTAATGATTGACGCTGTCTTGATATACATTACCATTAAATTTACATTATTCTACCGACTGTACCATAATGACCAGAGTGGGCCGAAACGCCTTGGCCCAAATGTTTATAAACTGACAGACAGTACAATCAAGTCTGCCGTTTGAGAGTAACGTCCCTTAGTTATGTTTTTGTTCAGATAGCAGAACATCGTATATTTTTTTATCATTTTCCCTTTGCTGAATAACACTTGCCTCTATTAAACGCCAACCCTGGACTTCGGAGCCAGTGGTGATTCTAATAGACGCCTGGCATCTATTATAATCTTTACGGTAATTGTGCATGTACTCTGAAAACTTTGTTAACTTTTGACTTTATTTATGAAAAATATTCAAAACTTTGTTAACTTTTGACTTTATTTATGAAAAATATTCAAACTTTTGTAAACATATTTTATGAAATTACGCAGATTTCCGAAGGTACAAAATCACATGGTGTGACTCATATTAGTGCACTTCACAAGAATTATGCAACGGGGAAATACAGATAATTACCGCAATTCCAACGTGCAAGGGAATGCGGAATTGCGGAGCCGTATGATTGGGGAACAAATAATTGTGACATGCCAGGGTAAATGTCAGTGCATTATTACCTCTGTCGCCAGAGTAGAAAGCTAGCATGTATTACATGCTGAGGTTACACAATTTGTAAAGGTACACGCCCACTCAGTAGGCACACAATATTCTTTATAGGAATTAAATAAGTGTACAATTGTGTGTCACTATTCCACCAGTTCTAAAAATTACGATTGCCCACTATACAGATATAATCATTTAGTAATATTTATTTTACTGATAGTGACTCGTGGTGTTATCAGGCTATTTTCATATGCAAATAAGGCATGATATTTTTTAATTATTTATACTAATTAAATGCGTCACTTGAAAAAATAATATGATCAATACACATCAAAAAATAAATACAGAACATAAATAGTAACGGTTATCGCCCCTGATATCAGTGTGGAAATATATGTCTGGCATAATAATGTCAATCAATATGTGAGGTAATTGTGAATGAATGTTTATTTTGCCCGAAAATGTCTAAGATGATGTCGCTGATATAAATAACTTTTTGTGCCTACTGAGTGGGCAATTGTACCTTTAATATGAAAAGTATGGTAATGTACACAGGGTAGCATAAACACTGATTTTCTCTCTCTCCCTCTCCCTCTCTCTAGCTCATCAGTGTTCTGGTAATATTTCTATTAACCCTTTAACCCATTTCATGCTGAGGATACTCCGATTTTTGTTGAAAATATCTCATTATTTTGTTCATTCATCGATAAAGGTATATGTTGTTACCACTCATTTGAACCGTCTCGTTGAGACGGTTCAAATGATGGTAACAACATATACTTTCGAAAGGATATAAAGAAAATAGGGATATTTTTCTCTCAAAAGGTTCATACTACTAAAAGTGTATCCCATCTGTAATGAGTTAACCATACTAAGCCAGCATGATGTGTACACTGTAGATCCACATTTATAAGCAGGCTCCTAAATGAGCTTCAGGATCTGCAGCAATTTATAATATTCAGCGCCAAACACCTCTTAATTTTCTCATTAATAGGATATTCTAAAAATTAACACACAAAAGCCAATGTTGGACATTTAGAGGTGAAAGGGTTAAACTGTCCAGTAAATTGGAGACTGAGAGAATGTCTAAAGCGATTTGTTTTAACCCTTTCCCCCCTAAGTAACTGGAATGATTTTGAGCCAATCAAATCATCACAAAATGATTTTCAGACTAGTCTATTTATGAAAAGGGGGTGCCTTTGTTGTAAAAAATGTGAAAATATTGCAAAAAGTGTAGCTCCCGACGAGACGGCTTGTCACGAGCCAGCTCATATGGGTACCGTTTCATTAAACTTTGTATGACTAAAATGTTCATAAGTGCAAAATTATGATAGTCTGTAAATTCCATATTAACAATGTTTTCTTGTAAACAATTATTGGATTTACATTTATTGAGCATAGGCTGCATAAGCAGCCTATGCTCAATAAATGTAAATCCATTAATTGAAATTGCCGGACGATCCTAAATTTGCACTTACAAACATTTTAGTCGTACGAAGTTTAGTGAAACGGGCCCCTGGATCTACACTGTTTGCCAATACCACTATACAGGTCTGTAGTGTTGAAAGAGTTAAACACATTATGCAAATGTAATGAAATATACAGTACTAACTGTCTATAGAACATCTAAAGAAAATGTGCACAAATTCAATAAGTTACTTGCAGATTTGCATAAAAAAGATAAGGCAGAATAAGGCAGAACAGACTCAAAGTGGCCCACAGCATATGAGACGAGCCATGTGATTTTGTACCTTAATAGAAGATGTGTGATTTTCATGAAAACGATTTACAAAGACTGTGATATATTCCGTAGATGATGTCGAAAGTTGAAGAAATCATAATAGCAAATGTGAAGTTATTCCGCATTTGCTCCGAAAATGTCTTCAACTTTTGATATAATTTGCGGAAAATATCATAAATTTTGCAAATATTTTTTATGAAAAATGAAACCTGTATTACTAAAAGGCACTAAAATTACAAATCAGCATCATTATCAATCACTACTGTCTGTTCCACGTTCCAACGTTTGGCTATTAAACACAGTAAATCTGAAAACTATTTAAATGTAAGTACTCTTTTATCAATAACAAAAAAGTCACCCTCCCCAATTTTTTTTATTGATGAAATTACATCAAATATTTATTTTATAGCGAAAAACCAATTTTCCTATTGGGAGCTAAAAAGAGTTTTTTTTTCTTAGTTACATCATTTCCAAGCTATGTAACGAGGTTTCGTTGTCAATTTACATTTCCCCCATGTCAAATTCCAATCATTATTTTTGGAGAGCCTCTGGTGACTTGATAAAAAATTATTTTTTGAATTTAATGTGTTTAATAGCCAAAATTTCGTCGGCAGCAAAACGTGGAACAGACAGTAAGCTAATTCTCTCCCTGGCACACTGATACTAAACCGAGTCATCCTAGGTGACCTTGACCTTCGGTGTTCAGAATTGTGGCCATTAATAATGTAACGAGATGGCCGCGGCCCGCATGTCGAGCCCGCCGAGGCATTTGATGGTCTCGGAGCATATTTATTTGAAGTTTGATGCCCAATAAGCATACAAAGTTTCAAGCAAATCTGATTTACGGTTACAGAGATAGTAGGTACGTGAAAACTTTAACGCAAATTTTGACAGAAACTTTAACGCAAATTTTGACAGAAACAAAACGCAAACTTCTAAGTCATTTGACCTTGACATAGGGGCACAGGGGCCGCATGAGTGGGACACAGAATGAATATATGGATGATGACTAATAAGCATTTGAAGTTTCAAGTCAATGTGACTTAGGACTGCAGAGATATAAGGTACTTAAAAACTTTAACGCAGATTTCAGAACACAAACTTCTAAGTCATTTGACCTTGACCTTGGGCACAGGGGCCGCATGAGTGGGATACAGCATGAATATATGGATCATGACTAATAAGCAAATGAAGTTTCAAGTCAATATGACTTAGGACTGCAGAGATATAAGGTATTTAAAAACTTTAACGCAGATTTCAGAACACAAACTTCTAAGTCATTTGACCTTGACCTTGGGCACAGCGGCCGCATGAGTGGGATACAGCATGAATATATGGATCATGACTAATAAGCATATGAAGTTTCAAGTCAATGTGACTTAGGACTGCAGAGATATAAGGTATTTAAAAACTTTAACGCAGATTTTGGACGGACGGACGGACAGACGCACAAACACACGGACACCCGGACGTCATTGTGATCACTATGTCATTGTGATCTCGCTTTCCGCAAGCGGGCTCGACAAAAATGGATGAAGGGGTTACATAAGTTATTGAGAAAACACACAAAGAAACTGTTTTGCCTTACAATATAATCAAGGTGAAAGTTAAGTCCTCAGTGACCTTGACCTTCGGTGCCTAGACATGGGGTGCATGCGAAACAAAGCACCATCAGTGTGCACTCATATTGTGGCTGAATATTGTTAAAATCTATGAAGTGGTTCATATGTTATTTAGAAATGAAAGGTGCTACTATTAACAAACACATGTACGCACATGGACGAGCGCCATTTCCCCTCCTATCTATCAGCGAGGGGATAATACACGACTTTAATCTTTACACCGCTATCTTAACTTTTTTGTTTTGTCTGCTGTTTGTTTTCTATTTTCCATTTTTATCATCAAAAACATGCTTTCACAGCACTTCAGAATAATTTACAACATGCTTTGACAGCCCTTCAGAATCATTTCCATTGGAAATGATTCTGCAGTGCTGTCAAACCATGTTTGAAATAGGGCAAGATATAAAAGCAACAGCAGATGATAATTGTCCTGTGTAGTGTTCTTAGGGTTAAGGCCATCCACAATTATATCTCCGTTTCCTGTAACCCGACCGACCCGCTAAAAACGGTGCGACCCGATTTTTTTTATTGCAATTTTCTTTACAACTTTTTTTTTTTTTTTTATTTTTTTTTTTTTTTTTTTTTATTTAGTGCTACAGTGGGTTAAAAGGGTTAATATAATCTCTGGCTCTAAATGGCATACATGTTCATACAACAACACATAACGGTACAGCAATTGACATACTTTTATTGCAAGACTTGCAATATTGAATTTAAAAATTATTAATATTAAAAAGGTACAATATTTTAACACTTGCAATGCAAGTGTTAAAATATTGTACCTTTTTAATATTAATAATTTTTAAATTCAATATGTCATGTGACGAAAAAAAAAAGAAATTGCCTACCGACCGACCCACTTCTAAAATTCTGGGTCGGGTTACAGGAAACAAACAATTTTTTAAGGACGGCCTAAGCATTGAAAGGCAGAATCCCGATCGAGTACTAGTCATCCTTATCACACTGGATCACTTAACCCCAGGAGTGAATCCTTGTACAATTCACCATGACGATATGAATGGATTCATTGTTAACCCATTTCATGCTGAGGATACGCCAGTATGTTTGCGGAAAATCCTGAATATTTTCCTTCCGTGCGCTCAGAAGTATATGTCTCGACCACCATTTGAACAGTCATGTCTAGACGGTTCAAATGAGTGGTCACAACACATATTTTCATTGAGAAATAACAAAAATAAAATATTTAAAAACATCGTACCTGATGACACCCGTAACGGTGTATTTCGAATGTAATGGATTAACCCTTTCAACACTACAGACCTGTATAGTGGTATGGTATTGGCAAACAGTGTAGATCCAGATGAGGCATCTTGTGACGAGCCGTCTCATCAGGATCTGCACTGTTTGCAAGTAATTTATATTGTTTTCAGAACAAAAACACTGCCTTTTCATAAATTGACCAGTCTGAAAATCATTTTGTGATTGATTGGATCGCATATCAAAATCCATTCCAGTTACTTAGGGGTGAAAGGGTTAAAATACCCGTATCCTCTGATCTTCACAGTGTGAAGCTGGTGGTAGATAGATAGATACAGGTGTATGCTGATTGTAAACGCCAGCCTGGTTAAATTCCCACATTAACTATCGTGGAAATTACTTACAATATCATCAAATTGGCAAGTCTGGAACAACTCCAAACGTATTGTATGTTTTACTCAGTGCAAATCAAGTGCATAATGAATTAAAGAACAGCATGCCAAGAAGACACAGGGCAACAAGGCAATGATTGAGTGCAATGTGGCTCAGCTATATAGTATCACAACATTTGCTGGCATAGGAAATTTAACTCTTTGCATGCTAGCGGCGAAAATATCCGCGAAACGAATTACAAGACATATTCATGAGAAATACAAGAAAATATGATGAATTCTTGTCCGCTAGTTTTGAACTATTTATAGCCCACAAGTTTCCCAGCATGCAAAGAGTTAAGTACACATAGAGGCAGATTATATAGCCCCCATATAAACCATTTCAACACCATTGTTTAATGTCTGCATGGAATACACAATATTACGGAGACCCGCAGGAGACGCAGATTTTTTTTTTTATTAATTCGTTCCCACGAAATAACAATTTGTTCCCTCAATTTATCAATTCGTTCCCTCGAATTAACAACTCGTTCCAACGATATAACAATTTGTTCTCTCGAATTAACAATTTGTTCCCACGATATAACAATTTGTTTCGATGAATTAACAATTCGTTCCCGTGGGAACGAATTGTTACTTTGTGGGAACAAATTGTTAATTTGTGGGAACGAATTGTTGAATTGAGGGAACAAATTGTTATTTTGTGGGAACGAATTAATAAAAAGAAGAATTCTACGTCCCCTGCGGGGCTACGTACAATATGTGCAATTTACATTTATCATGTGGATCTAGTCGACTAGCTCACAAATGTGGAGGTTCTGTACGTATACTGGTTACTAACTGTATTCGGGTATCACCTGTATTTTACCTGGTGTATGCGCAGGAACATGTAGGTAGAAGTGGTGTGCTGCTATTTTTGTACCACTCTTGGAATAATCTTGATAAATAACTGGATATAATCTAAACATAGTCTAGGGAAAGTGACTCACCAATAAACAGAGAACATCAAGAGGGATAATTGAAGGTGTCAGTGGAAAATGTGGGCTAGGTTCATTGGGCCTTATCTGAAGTGCGAGTGGGCGGCCGAAAAAATATGTATTGAACAACAGTCGCTCACGGTGTATTATGTCGGTGTCGTATTACTCTATGTAATTACAATATGTAAATATGTAGACAGTTATAGAAAACAAGCTAGGTGATTAGTACATTCTCAATGTATGATTTTGTACTTATGCAATAAATAAAATTAAAAATGTGTGCTAATTTAATATGATATTTATTCAACTTGCTGACTGATTTCATAAGGCTGAGGAGTACAATTGCATGTGATTAAGGTATACAATGTTCTGTATTTGTGTGTACTTTTCTATATGCACGTGTATTACTGGCCTCCTTTAATCTTCAGCATCTTTTTCCCCATGCCAGCACACATCAACAGGCGCGGATCCAGGATTTCGGGTTAGGGGGTGGCGTAACTATTTTGCAATACTTGACTATATTATCGAATAATATAGTCAAGTATTGCAAAATAGTCGTCCGAGCAGAATCTACATCGCATTTCCTGCGCTCTGGCACATTTTGGAGCAAAAATATTGACACTGTCACAGTATGTTTAGACATGATTTTTGATTGAAAACGTTTAAATTTTGAAACAATAAGAAAACGACCGAAAAATGCATGGAATACGTACATGGCACTTGGCATGAAACGTGCCTTGTAACTTGTAAAAAATCTTTACTCGTCAAATTTTAGGGGGGGGGGGGGGGGTGGGGGGGGGGGGGGGGGGGGGGGGGGGGGGGGGGGCGAGTGCCTGAATCTGCCCATGATCAACGTTAACAGTATTAGTCATCACTATTCTCAATATACGTCTTAGCAAGCAGGTAGTTATTTTTATGTCAATTCTAGCCAATACACAAGAAATAGGGTCCTGGATTATCCACAGTTCACATGTGTATACATTGAAGCTACATGTATGCGTGATTTTAGATTCTTGATTGTACCCAAAATCAGGCAGTTTGGCTGGCCGAGACTGAGCACAGCTCAGCATCTACCAATAAAATTTTCTGTTTTTTCGAGCGAGAATGGAGTACGTGCTCAGGAAGTTACAGACCTAAACATTTACAGAAAAAATAAAATGTACCTGAAGGCCAAACCAGTAGCCAATTTCACCAAAATTGCTAAGCCTACTTATCTAGCTAAGTATACTTTGAGGGAGTAATCATTTATTTTTCCCGAAATGCATTATTTCATAATAGAACTAACGATTGCATATATTTGATGACTAAAAACGTATGCAGAATTATTGTACTGAATTTATTACATTATCACAGCCAAAATGGCTGTGATAATGTAATCAATTCAGTATAATACAAGAAACAAGGCAAAGCCACGAAGGCCAGTTTTTTTCCAAGCATAGACACTTGGATAACATAATTATACCCACTTTTTGTAGACTAGATGGCCGTGGCCTGCATGTCGCGCCTTGGGGCGAGGCATGGACACTAAAAAAATAGATATAGTAGATGGAAAAACTTTAACCAAAAAACTATAACCGGACACACGGACGAACGGACGGACGTATGCCAAAATGCTGACGATATCGCGCTTTCCTCCGCAAGCAGGTGTGACAATGATGATAAACACTCATGTGAAGTATCAAGGTATTGGGTGAAGCAGTTGCAGAGATATAGTACACAAAAAAACTTTAACAAAAAAATTCAAAGTAATTTGACCTTGACATTGGGCACAGGATCGCGCTTTCCGCAAGCAGGTGCGACAATGATGATAAGCACCCATGTGAAGTATCAAGGTATTGATTGGGTGAAGCAGTTGCAGAGATATAGTACACGAAAAAAACTTTAACTAAAATTCAAAGTAATTTGACCTTGACATTGGGCACAGGATCGCGCTTTCCGCAAGCAGGTGCGACAATGATGATAAACACCCATGTGAAGTATCAAGGTATTTGGTGAAGCAGTTGCAGAGATATAGTACACGAAAAAACTTTAATTTCAAAAAAATTCAAAGTAATTTGACCTTGACATTGGGCACAGGGGCCGCATGGTTAGGGGTTAGAATGAAAATATGGATGATGATAAATAAACACCCATGTGAAGTTTCAAGGTAATGGGCGAAGCAGTTGCAGAGATATAGTATAACGAAAAAGTTTTAACCAAAAAACTCTAACCAGACGTACGTTAAAAAGTTAACGTTGAAAATGGCTAAGTCAATTACGTAGAAATAATAGGTGAAGGTAAAAAAAATGGTCACATGTTGGATATTTGTATGTGGTAGGCACCCTTGGTTATGAAGCTGTGAAAGTTTGGTGGTCCTAGGTGGTACAGTACCAAAGAAATGGACTTAAACACGAAAACTTAACATTGTAAACGCGAAAACTTAACATTGAAAATGGCTAAGTCGACTGCGCGGTGGAAAAAAATGGGTGAAGTTAAAAAAAAAAGTAACATGTTGGATAGTGATATGTGGTGGGTACCCCTTGATTATGAAGCTGTGAAAACATTTGGTGGTCCTAGGTGGTACAGTACCAAAGAAAATGGACTTAAACACGAAAACTTAACATTGTAAACGCGGAAAACTTAACATTGAAAATGGCTAAGTCGACTACGCGGAAAAAATGGGTGTGAAGTTAAAAAAGTAACAAAAAAAATGTTGGATAGTGATATGTGGTGGGCACCCCTTGATTATGAAGCTGTGAAAGTTTGGTGGTCCTAGGTGGTACAGTACCAAAGAAATGGACTTAAACACGAAAAACTTAACATTGAAAACGCGAAAACTTAACATTGAAAATGGCTAAGTCGATTGCGCGGAAAAAATGGGTCTAAGTTCAAAAAAAAGAACATGTTGGATAGTGATATGTGGTGGGCACCCCTTGATTATGAAGCTGTGAAATTTGTTTGGTGTCCCTAGGTGGTACAGTAACAAAGAAATGGACTCAAACACGAAAACTTAACATTGATTGTGGACGCCGCCGCCGCCCGCCGCCCGCCCGCCCGCCCGCCCGCCCGCCACCCTGCCCGCCCGGTTTCGCCAATCCAATAGCCTGGATTTTTTTTCAAAAAAAAAAAAAAACCTGGCTAAAAATTAATCCTTAAATTGAAAATTTTCCCTAAAAGACAACTTATACTTGTAAGTATACTTGGTGAAATAGACAACTGGGATATTGAGATTCCAGATGAAACTAGCAACAACCAGGAAAATATTAGCAACAAAAAATAAATTGTGCTTTCTCAGAGTGTCACATTAACCCTTACAATATATGCTGAATTAAATTTTGTCGACTGCTGTTTTTTTTTTTTTTTTCATTTTCGATTTTTTTTCATCAGAAACATGGTTTGACAGCACTTCAGAATAATCTCCAAACCATATATTCATCGAGAGTTTAAGAACACAAAATATGAAACAGTAGCAGATGACAATGTTTGGTTCCCATGATTCTCTGGGTTAATAATGTCTACATCATGATCACGAATGCTATTTTAACCCTTAGAATGCGGGAACCGAAAATAGTCGTCTGCTGATAATTCATATTTTGTCTTTTCTCTCAGTAAAAACATGGTTTGGCAGCATTTTAGAATCATTTCCATTGGAAATGATTCTAAAGTGCTGCAAAACCAAGTTTTTACTGAGGAAAATGGAAAAATAAAAAATATTCAGCGGACGATACAAATTAATTTAGCATTGTAAGGGTTAAACAACAGAAGGCAGTAGTAGTACATGCACATATTGCTCGAAAAAAATATTTGGTAAATTGCCTGAAAGAGAAAGTCACGATTTTAGGCCAAATAAATATAAATACTCTTAACAGCTACCAACTGTGTTAACAACGTGTTTCATGCCAGATTACCAACCAATTAGGTCTAGATAAAGGTCCTAAGGCTTCCTTGAACTCTTTGCATGCTGGGAAATTTGTGGGCTATAAATAGTTCAAAAATAGCAGATGACAATTCATTGTATTTTATTTTATTTCTCCCTATAAATATCATGAATATATCTTGGAATTTCATTAGAATTACGTCCAGAGAAATAAGAAACATACTCGTAATTTGTTGGATGTTATTTTCACCGCTAGCATGCAAAGAGTTAAATTTCTCCATGTGCATTTACCGGTATGTCTCCGCTATTACAATTTATTTGAAAAGGCTGGATGAGGCAGTTCTTACAACTGCTATCACAACATAATTAAATATCTTTGTAGAAATACTAGGCAAACACATTTTGCAGAACTTAATAATATATATGGGTGGAGAATGAATATAGAGAATAGTAGGTTAGTGCCGTGAATGGGAAAACATATCTGGCAAGGCTCAAGAATTTCTTTATTTCTCATCAGAGGTATATGTTGTGACCACTCATTTGAACCGTCTCGCCGAGACGGTTCAAATGAGTGGTCACAACATATACTTTGTTTCAGAAATAAGGAAAATAGATAGAGAATAGTAGGTTATATAGTGCCGTGAATGGGAAAAAATATCTGGTAAGCTTGGCTTAGAAAACAGGATGGGCGAGGCTCTGCCGAGCCCATCCTGTTTCCGTGCCGCGCCAGATATTTTTCCGATTCACGGCACTAACCTACTATTCTATTTATCCCATAGCAAGCAATTTCTCCTTTTCCCACAATGTTTTCTACTCTATCAGATAATTTAACCATCATTTGACCCAGCATTTGATTCTTTTATTCAGATGTTTTCGATTTGGATGAGTCGAAATATCGCAAAACAGGGAAAGGGTTAATAAAGCTTACGGTATATGAAAACTAAAAACTGCCACTAAATGTGTATCATCACTATCTATGAGTGTGGCAGTCATGTTCGTTGACTCCAAATCTTATCAAAACTGTTATATATTTATATATATAACCAACTATATTTTTAATCAACCCTGTTGCCGATGATTATGTCCACAAATAGCCAAGCTCCGAGAAAAATATTACTTTTCTGAAGTTTTGACATCGCTGATACCAATGATCTAGGCCAAATTCGCAGGTCAGACAACATGTGCGCAAAAAAACAAGTCAGAACGGTATTCCAATTGATTGCTTATATAATTCTTCAACATTTTCTGATAGTGAAAACGCCCAATGAACGTGATGTACGGAACCTTCCTGATAAATATCCTAACCTCCCTTTTATCTAGTGACAGCCAATAATTATACATGAACTGTGACTGGAGAAATGGGGAATTTTTTACCAGTGTAGCCCCTGATCAAATAGCACACTCCTGACAGGGGCGGATCCAGCATTTGGGGAACGGGGGGGGGGGGGGGGGGGGTGTTTGTCTAGTTGCGAAGTGGCAATCTACTCCCGTACGGTACGGGAGTAATTGCAAGAGTTACTGTTCGCAACTAGGGGGTTGTCCTATTTTCGAGCTCTGCCAAATGCACTTTCCTGTGCTTTACGGCATTTAAATTCAGACTCCAACTGGTGGGAAACTGTGTAAACTCCGTGGCTGAATGGAGGGGTTGCAACCCCGGAACTCCCCCTTCCAGATCCACCCCAGCCTGAAGCCTGACAACGATCTATATTGCTGGTTAGCAGAATGCCAGAGGCCTGTTTCACTAAACGTCGTACAACTAAAATGGTCGTAAGTGCAAATTTAGGATCGTCTGGAAATTTCAATTGATGGGTTTACATTTATTGAGCATAGGCTGCATATGCAGCCTATGCTCAATAAATGTAAATCCAATAATTGTTTACAAGACAATATTGTTAATGTGAAATTTACAGACTCTCATAATGTTGCACTTACGAACATTTTAGTGTTACGAAGTTTAGTGAAACGGGTCCCAGGTGTTTCACTGATGGAATAGAGAACAGTGCAGATCCATTTCATAGAGAACAGGGCCCCATTTCTCCAGTGACAGCCACAATTATACATGTACCATACCGCCAGCAGCTTCTCATGTCATGTTAATCATGCTTCCTGCAGCTCACACAGTTGTCCTTGGGAAAGGAAATGCTATTACTGTAATCTGTGTTTACCATCATTATATACATGATGTAGCTGGGGGGGGACATTGACTACCGTAATTACGCTATGTATTGGGACACCGTTAGTTGTGTGTCGTTAGTTGTGTGTCGGCCCTATGTTATACCATAACCGACCTATATATTGGGACACCATTAGTTGTGTCGGCCCTGTGCTATACAATAAAACACCTATATATTGGGACACCATTAGTTTAGTGTCACCCATGTTATACCATAACCGATATTGGGACACCATTAGTTTTGTGTCGGCCCTATGTGCTATACAATAATACATGTATATATTGGGACACCATTAGTTTTGTGTCACCCCTAAGTTATACCATAACACACATTTGTACTGGGGCATAATTATGTTTGTGTCACCTCTACGCTATGTGATAACATACCTAAATATTGGGACACAAGAAGTTTAGTGTCAAGCCATGCTATATTCTTTGAGGCAACAATAAAAGTCAAGTCCCAATACATACGTTAATTACTATACAATAAGCTGAAGGGCCATGAAAACACTGATGAGCCAGCTGCCTACAATAATACATATGTCATTACATCTGGCACAAGAACATTGACCTTCATAATGCAGCTTGTGGCAACTTTACATGTGGCAACTTTACATGTGGCAGGGATTCCGCTCGCGATCGCCACTTTCGCAATTGGCGATAAAAAATTACAATTTTCGAACAAAATAATAAAAAAATTATTTTTGAAGTGGCGATTAGCGGAATCCCTGATGTGGCTGTGACTGAAGAAATGGGATTTATCGGTTTTGTGACCAGTGTAACTCCTGATTGAATAGCACACTATTTCTTGTTAGAAGCATGATTTGTGCTTCATTGATGGAATGGCGAACAGTGCAGATCCTGATCAGGCTGTGCGGATGCACAGGCTGATCTGGATCTGTACTGATCGCAAAACCCATAAGCCACATTTCTCCAGTCACAGCCACATACAGGGTGGTTCAAAATATATGTCCCCACTTTAAATAGAAACAAACAGTGTTCTATAAAGCAAGATAATCATTCAAACTAAAGTTTATTACAAAGTATATTGTAACACTGATCGCAAAAATCCATAAGTCCCATTTCTCCAGTTACAGCTACTTTTCATACCATCCTAATCTTGGCCCATCCCTCCCACACCAACCACTATGACAAGGTTAAGATGAACTAAGGATAAAAGCAGATCTGTTAACCCATTTCAGCCTAAGGATACTATGATTTTTGTTGAAAAAATCTCATTATTTTGTTCATTCATCGATAAAGGTATATGTTGTTACCACTCATTTGAACCGTCTCGTCGAGACGGTTCAAATGAGTGGTTACAACATATACTTTCGAAAGGAAATAAAGAAAATAGGGATTTTTTTCTCTCAAAAGGTTCATACTACTAAAAGTGTATCAAAACCAGGTTTTTGTCCAGAAGTATTTAAAATAAAACATTTCCAGCAGACGACACCATTTAATTCAGCGTAGTAAGGGTTAAACGCTGTAAAAAAACATTTCCGGACATCTAGATTTCAAAATATTTCAGGGGGGGGGGGGGGGGGGGGTTGGGAAGGGGGTCGAAGGGGGGCGGGGAAGGGGGGGGTTGGACCCCCATACCATACTCACTCCATACATACTCACCCCTGGTAGTGGATCCGGCATGCAAGCCAATATCGCCGTAGTAGATCCAGGGTCTCCATAGTGATACTGTACTATCACCGGGACAAACAATGTTGTCACCCTCTTCCAAAAACACTTCTTGTCCACCCCTTATCACCACGGAAGTACCAAGATGGTACTACGGAGGACCCACTACAACCACCCCGTTGCTGTATAGTAGCAATGGATTCACTATGGTAACAGAGTTCCAAGGATCATCCCAGATGGCCACAGATTTTTTTAACAGTTTAAACCTCTGGGGTGACCTACAGACCATCCCAGATCACCATGGTTCATCACAGTATCACTATAGTCTGGCTACGGATTGACCATGGTTCTCCACGGATCTCCATGGACCGAGCTCTGGAGTATGGTCTGGGACCATCCGGGGACCATCCGTAGCCCTGTAGCCGATTTCACCAACATTGCAAAGTATACTTTTCTAGCAAAGTATGCTTTGAGGGAGTAATCATTTATTGTTCCTGAAATGCATTATTTCATATAAAACTAATAACTCCATATATTGGATCATTAAAAGTATGCAGAATTATTATACTGAATTTATTACATTATCACAGCCAAAATGGCTGTGATAATGTAATAAATTCAGTAAAAAATTTTTAATAAATTTATCCTAAAATTGAAAATTTCTCCCTCAAAGAATACTTTGCTAGAAAAGTATACTTTGCAATGTTGATGAAATAGGCTACTGGTCTGACTGGGGCTTAAGGTCTATTGGTTCAGCAGTTGAGATAAATATGAGCCTACATAGGTGATTGACTATGGTATTGTGTTTTCTCATTTCATATCATAAGAAATGTGGCTATGCCGAGTTTCTTATGAAATCAATCTACAAGTTGAATAAAACCATATTAAACTATAGCCCGACGAAAACTTTTTAAATAGATTAAAAGCAAATTTCTAAATGTTAAATTTTCATGTTACGGACAAATGGACAAACTAAAATCCAAGCAGAAAGGCGAAAACTATATCACCATGGACAAACTTCATAAGTCATTATATTCATTGCGTCCAGGGGCGGATCCAGGATTTCAGGTTAGAGGGGCAGGTGGGGGGGGGCGGGACTTCTTAATTGAAATAGTTTAGCTACTATATTTTCGAACTAGCACCGTTCGTCTTTCGACGGAGACTGCCAGGTGGGTCCAGCAGTATGCCCACCGGAATATTTTTGATATCTACACCCCATTTTGATGCGTTCTGGCACATTTTAGAGCAAACATATCTTTACTCCCCGAATTTTAGGGGGGCCACACATTTAAGCTGTGCTGATCACCTAACCTGTTTTCTGTTGTGGTTTCATTCCCTAATTATTACCCATACACGTACGTACATGTATGTATCACTAGTCTTAATTCACTGCCTTACACTGTGAAAGATCATAACCAATTTCAGCCTACAAATAGAATAATGTTTGTAAAAAATCTCATTATTTTGTTTATTTATTCATAAAGGTATATGACAAAGAATTCACTGTCCAGTAGCCGATTTCACCAACATTGCAAAGTATACTTTTCTAGCAAAGTATACTTTGAGGGAGAAATTTTCAATTTTAGGATAAATTTATTAATTTTTATTATACTGAATTTATTACATTATCACAGCCATTTTGGCTGTGATAATGTAATAAATTCAGTATAATAATTCTGCATACTTTTAATCATCAAATATATGCAGTAGTTATATAGTTCTATATGAAATAATGCATTTCAGGAAAAATAAATGATTGCTCCCTCAAAGTATACTTTGCTAGAAAAGTATACTTTGCAATGTTGGTGAAATCGGCTACTGGACCAAACCCGATTCAAGGTAGCTAAATGCTGTACCAATGACAAGATAAACACATCGAAGTGAAGACCGAAAATAATGTGTCAAAGTTTTTCATTTTTGTGGATGTAACACTGGACGCAATGGTCAAATTACTGTAAAATATTAACAGCATGGTTATTGCCTAGGTTTTTAAGATGTAGAAACAATAGAATGCCAATCAACTGTTGCAGTTTACATATTCAAACAAGTGATGCACCTGCAACAAACACAACATGGATGCTATTGTTTATGGATGTAACTGGACACCAAACACATTATCTGGGGCTGATTTGTGGTGTCTTTGTTATGACGATTTGCGACGATTTGTGTCCAGTTGCGTCATTTCCACAATCCATATAACTCATCACCATTACTAAAGCAACGAATGTGCGTACATTTGCAATGCGTTCCTGTTACACGATCTCGTCACATACCGATGTGTGTCATGTCATAAAACACAAAAAGCCGTGTAATAGTCAATTGATTTATTATGACGCAACCAGGACACTAGACACTATTCGGGACGTAATCGATTTTAAACTTACCGAGACGGCAGCGTGCCGGCATTGATCGTTGCTGTTTCTGGCGGGCTGTGCCACGAGTGCCACAAACGGACGCGATGTCGTTAAGTTTAATGTCGCAAATCGGCATAAATACAATTATATCATGAAAATAATCACAAATAATTCCAGCACAAAAATATTTACACAATTCCCTAACATTTGATTGGTCCGTTGCAAGTCTCCGTTCAAAATTTATATCCCAGTAAACTCCATGCCAAACTACTTTCCGTAACCGTCAAGCGCAATTCTTAAGAAAACGGAAAATAAACACATTTTCTTGATGAATTTATTTAAAATGCTGGAATTATAAGACTTTTCCAAGTTTATACCCCGATAAATTCCACAAAAAGGCCATTCATTTCTATAATAAGCTCACTAAGAGTACTTAAATACAGTAGAAACTCTGAATACCGGACAGAATCCGCACCGGACAAAAAGTCCGGTTTAGAGAGGTTTCCGGTTTTTAGAGGTGTTTCACTATTCTTACTCAAAACTTGATATACATGTACATGTACTGTAGTATTCTATTATCTGACTGAACTGGGCCTACGCTGGTCACCTGATCAGTCTGCATGGACTATATGTGCCGATAATACGGTGTGTAAATGGGTTTGTCATTAAACGTGTACTCCAATTAGCGAAGACTAATCGGCAATTTTCAATGATTATTTGACCTCATAATTACCTTACATATACCTGCCGTCGTCAATTACAGCTGCATCAATCGATTTAAGTCTCCAATGGAAAATAGCGACATGTTTTTCGCTAATTAATTCAAGACCAAACACGGCCCGATTTGTAAATGTAAATATCGAGTATCTATCTTTGTTTTGACGAAAGTCGGGAGAAACAATTGTTTTCATTGGTCGGTTTTCCAATATCACGTGTGGATCACATGCTCGGAAATATTTGTAGGTTGTAAAATACAAAACATAAAAATAAACAGCCCCGACCATGTGACTTGACTTGTGAACCGTGTCAAATGAGTAACGTCTCTTATCACACCTGTCTGACAGGAAATCCAACACGACCATTGTGTGAAATTTATCCCCTGCCGCGGGCACTTGGTGATTTTAGCAATTCTGATCCGTTTGGTATTCATCTAGGTAAAATTATGCTGAAAAATCTTCTTTTTTTTTGGAAAATCGTCCGGTTTCCGGAATTCAGAGGATCCGGTATCCAGAGTTTTTTGGTACATTGAATAAAGAAGGAATTAAATCGGGACTATGAAAATTTTCCGGTTTCGGGAGGATTCCGGTATTTAGAGGGTCCGGTATTCGGAGTTTCTATACTGTATATAATTTGGGGCGTAACTTTTTGACACAGAAATCAGTTGGCAATTTCAGATTTAGTTCTTGCCTTTCCAGTTTATATAACTGTCCAAACTACTATTTGATTATACAGTATGACGTTTTGCCAAACGCAATACATCTTCACGTGTCTAGTAACAAAAATGTAAACACGTTTTTACCCGAGTTTATAGGGCGTAACACAATTGGACACTAAATATTACGTCCACAATATGTGTTTTAATTCATCAGATAATAACATAAATCAATGAAATCCTCCATATGTTATGATTTTATACCGTTGTTCAACATCAACGTGCTTGTAACCCTGACATAGAGAAACGCAACACAAAGTTCAGTTCATTATAATTTTGATAGGCTCTAAGACGAACACCCAAAAATTTGCTCATGGAAATGTCCCAGGTTGGAGGTACGTTTCAAAGAATAATAGTGCTAATAACCAACATAACCGACTTGCCAGTTCAAAAACTTATCTCGGAAGGATTTATCACATAAACATAGATGAACAACACCCTAGGAAACAGTTGATTTTCCCAGATAAACACATTTTTTCTGGACGTAACGCAAATTCCTGGACAGTGAATTCTTAGTCATATGTTGTTACTACTCATTTAAACCAGATCAAACGAGAGTTAACAACATATATTTTCGAGATGAAATGAAGAAAATATTTTTTTTTCTCTCAAAAGTTTCATATGACTATAATTGTATCCTGTGTGTACTGAGTTCAACAATAGTTCATGTGTTACTTACCACCACATCTTTCAGCCTCATATCCCAACAACACACTATCTCTGTAGTGGGAACAGCTAGCTGGTCCGGCTGTATCACTATGTAGTAGCCACAGCCACTCCAGAACAGCTGGCCTGTGAAGGTCAGTCCCTCCAGCCACTGGAATGTGTGTATTGCTGACCAGCGCCTATCAACTGATCCAGTCTCTGTAGGCTGGAGCTGACATTCTCTCTGTTCTATGTACAGTAGAACCTCACTAAGCCCAACACACAGAAACCATGTGCCGCTGTTATTTATCTCTGATGATCTATGTTCGGGATTACAAAACACGGACAAATGTCTCGGTGTTTAGATGTAGGAAACACAGTGAATTCTCTGGAAACACAGTGGGATGTTGCACTGTATCGTGTCAACTTCCATCAATGTTCATTTGTAGAAATGCTTGCTGATTTTCATAATGTTATCACCATGTAACTGTTCATAGCCTGTATCAGTTAAAGGTACATCAGTTAAAGGTACATGCCCACTCAGTAGGAACAAACTGTTCTTTAGTGCAATTAACCCGTACACCACTATCTTATTTTTTTTGTCGTCTGCTGTTTATTTTCTATTTTCCATTTTTATCATCAAAAACATGCTTTGTCAGCACTTTAAAATAATTTACAACATGCTTTGACAGCACTTCAGAATAATTTCCATCCATTGGAAATTATTCTGAAGTGCTGTCAAATCATGTTTTTTATTGATAAATAAAGCAAGATATAAAAGCAACAGCAGACGACAATTGTTGTGAGTAGCGGTGTAAGGGTTAAATATGAGTATACTTGTGTCACTATCCCACCAGTTCTAAGTTACAACTTGTCAAGTGCCTGCTATACAGATATAATCATTTAGTCATATTTATTTTACTGACGTGACTCGCGGTGGTATCAGGCACTTTTCATATGCAAATGAGGCATGATATTTTTTAATTATTTATATTAATTAAATGTGTCACCTTAAAAAATAATGTTTTCAACAGATTATAAAGTATGATCATCGCACATGAAAAAATAAATACAGAGAATAAATAGTAATGCCCGTTAACATTTTAAGGAAACACGGTTATCGCCCTTGATATCAGTGTGGAAATTTACGTCTGATATAAAATGTATAATAATGCCAATCAATACATGGGGTAATGGTGAATGAATGTTTATTTTGCCAGAAAATGTCCCAGATGATGTCTCTGATATAAAAAAACATTTTGTGCCTACGGACTGGGCATGTACCTTTACTATTTGTATGTACTAAATGTCAATCTAAAGCAGAAGTTAATCTTTGTATTTCTCGAAATAATATTCATTAACATACCGTGGTAAGTACTTCACACACTTTTCCGGTATTATTTCCCATGTAGAATGTTAAAAACATGTCCGACATATCAAATGATATACAATGGTTACATTTCCAGCCACATCGAAATGATGAATGAGTGAATACCAGAATAACATGTTAACCGAAACGTAAATTGTCATCTCCTGTTGTGTTATATATTGTTTTCTTTATAATAAAAACACGGTTTGACAGTGCTTTAGAATCATTTCCATTAGAAATGATTCTAAAGTGTTGTCAAATCATGTTTTTGATGAGAAAAAATTAAAATAAACAGCAGACGACAAATTTTAATTCACCATTGTAAGCGTTTTAAACTCAAGTATAGAAACCTCAACTGCTCTGCATAATCTCTATACACTGCCTGACAGGTGCATGATTCACCATTTAATGAAGTCTAACCCTTGTGTGAGGCTGAATTGAATTTTGTCGTCTGCTGTTGATTTTTTATGTTGATTTTTCTCATCAAAAACATGGTTTAACAACACTTGAGAATCATTTCCATTGGAAATGATTCTGAAGTGCTGTAAAACCATGTTTTTATCAAGAAAAAAGACAAAATATGAAGAAGAAAAAAACAGCAGACGACAATTTTCATTTCCTACACGGCTAAGGTTTACAGGTGTGCCGCTCCACTGTATATACACCGAACCACAAATTACAATTTCACCCAGTGCGTTGAAATTAAACGAATAGATCACGTAGATACTTGTCAGACGGGCGAATGTCTAGAGCCAGCTACCGGTATGATCGGCCATCAGCGGTGTCGATTGCAGCAGAACCTACACACAGTCTGGTGGTACACAAGCTCTATGCTGTCCGACACGTGTACAGCACACACATCCATCGTCTATCACATGGCGCTGAAGTGGAAATTGGATAAAGATGTACGTGTGAAATCATGTATCGTTTTTGGGGGTCAAAGTGAGAGATTTGCACATGTTTTTGAAAGTGAATGGGTTAAACGTCCCAGCATCTGCTAAGTTCATTTAGGGATGGGACATCGGTATCAAGTCTCATCCGAAAGGCAAGTGAGATGGATAATATGAGGTTTTTTTTATGACTAATGCAAGGTTGAACCCCCCCAAACTCCCGATTGGAAGTCAGGGGCCCGTTTCACTAAACTTTGTACGACTAAAATGTCCGTAAGTGCAAATTTAGGATCGTGTGGAAATTTCAATTGATGGATTTACATTTACTGAGCATAGGCTGCATATGCAGCCTATGCTCAATAAATGTAAATCCAATAATTGCTTACAAGAAAACATTGTTAATGTGAAATTTACAGACTATCATAATTTTGCACCTGTGAACATTTAATGGTAGGAAGTTTAGTGAAACGGCCCCCAGATGTTGTAACACCTAGGCGAAAAAACATCCCCCACATGTTTTTGAAAACAAGTGAAAGTGAATGGGTTTAACGTCCCAGCAACAGCTAAGGACCACAGTTTAAAGTCTCATCCGACAGACCAGTGGGATGGAAATTTTTGATGCCTAAGGCGAGGTTTGAACCAACAACCTCCCGATTGTAAGTCAGATGTTCTATCCCTAGGCGAAAACACATCCCCCACATGTTTTTAAGAATAAATCTCATGAATATATAAATAATACATGCACCGGTATATCAATTTCCGCACTACATTTTATCAAAATATACTAAAAGCAACTGGAACTGGAAACAAAAATAATCCCTGGAGAAAGATGCAGTCCTATGCCTATCATGGCTAATTCTAAACACGATCCCACCCACCCACATCTATACAGTTCAGAGTCTGAGGTCCGAGTTTTCCTTTTCTGCTGTATATTTTATCTGATAACTAGCTTTACAATTGAAGGGGTCAGTGGAAGAAGGGGGCTAAGCCTCTCAGTTGTTACAAATGTACCCGAGTTATAACGTCTCTTTAACTCTCTGCACACTAGCGGTGAAATTAACAGCCAAACAAAGTTCACATTTGTCCACAGGTATACTCTGTTGAAATATTTAAGTAATCCTTCAAGAGATATAGAAGTTATAACAGAATTTCAAAACTCAAACAAACTTCTTAATGTGCCGGACACACGGACACACAGTCCAAACACTATAATTATGCCAGCGGCTTTACTGAGACTGGGGGCATGCATAAACATAAATAGACAGACGGACGGATGTACGATCAGTAGCGAGGGTAATTATATTAATGTGGAAGGATGTATCATTACTAAGTAATGCATGTGTGCAATATGAAAATAGTAGCTGAAGGCAAACAGAAATTATAGGTGATTTGAGAAACTCTTACAAAAACTTTCAAAAAATAAACGGACGGACGGACAGAATGACAGATGAAAGGATGGATGGACAGACAGTGCAAATTCTCGGCGGGGCCCTAATAATTATGAGTATTCTTCTTATTTCCCACTGTAAATATGTCTTGGAATTTCATTGGAATGAGGACGCAATTCTAATGAAATTCCAAGACATATTCATGATTTTACAGGGAGACATAATAGATACCGGGTAAATATAATGAATTTTCGTCTGCTATTTTTGAACTATTTATAGTCGGCAACCTTCCCAGAATGCAACAAATTAATCAATCTGACAATATGAGCGTACATGTACATGAGAATCAAGGACTACACTGGTCACAAGTGTCCTACTGTGCCTTATTTCTGACTGCCAGCAGAACATATCTGAGCATCTGCTGCCAGGATTTACCTACATGTAGTAGCAACACAACTGTGGCCGTGACCGGAGAAATGGTGCTTAACCCTTTCCCTGTTTTGCGATATTTTGACTCTTCCAAATTGAAAACATGTGAATAAAAGAATCAAATGCTGGGTCAAATTATGGTTAAATTATCTGATAGAGTAGAAAAGAAAACATTGTGGGAAAAGGAGAAATTGCTTGTTACAAGCAATTTCTCCTTTTTCCACAATGTTTTCAAAAGACATCTTCTGCAGAGGCGTGAAAAGTCGTTTCTATCAGGGAAAGGGTTAAGGCATTTGAGACACGCCATGCGATTTTGTACCTAAGAACATGTGCGACTTTTCATGAAATTTGTTTACAGAAAATGCGATATTTTCTGTAAATGACGTCGAAAGATGACAAAACTTTCATAGCAAATGTGGAATAGTATTCCACATTTGCTTTGAAAACTTTGTCATCTTTCGACTTCATTTATCAAAAAATATCCGTAATTATTTTTCATGAAATATCGCACATGTTGTTAGGTACATAATCGCATGGCGTGTCTCATTTGTGGCCAGTCTTGTTCCAAATATCAGATCTGTTAGCACATATCTGCAGCCTCGTATTAGGTGTTCCATTGGCTGAATGGCGAACAGGGCAGACCCTGATCAGACTGTGTGGTACCGCAGGCTGGTCTGGGTCTACACTGGTCGCAAACACCATTTCACCAGTCACAGCCACATATTTCTCTCTACCACAACACTCATTGTCCCTAAGGGATTGCAAACAAAGCCAAAACTTGTTATCAGAGCTCCAGATAAGGTGCGTATTGGCGTATTTTACGCAATACTTTTAGCTGAATACGCATTGATTATTAGAAGAGGGAGTACAAAATACGCACAGCAATGTGAAAATACGCATTGATTTTCAAATTGACTAGTGAAAAACTGAAAATACTGTCATAAAGTTGAAAATTAACAGTGTTTGCTTTTTGCAGCTCATTTACAAATGGTTTGTTGATTTTCTTCATTACTACATACAGATCGGACTGTGCAGATAGATGCATAGAACGATATTGATCTACATAGATCACAAAATTCATCAGCCCCATTTCTCCAGTCACAGTCACATATATACATACGTAGCCAGACCTGTTTGAAGGGTGGTCGTTTCGAAGGCCCAAGGGGCCTGAGGTATCTAGGGGGGTCTAAAAAGTGGACCTCGAAGCTAAAACAGTGGACCTGGAGGCTAGGCGGGGGGGTCGTCCGACCGCTCCGACCACCCTGGCTATGGGCCTGTATACAGTATTAAGCCTAAGGTGAGCACATTATGTATTTAACCCTCACGACGCTGGAGACGGAAAATTTTAGTCGTCTGCTGTTTTTCACGTTTTCCTTAATTCTAAACAAAAAACCTGTTTTCACAGCACATGAGAATCGTCTCCAGTGGAGAGTCAAGAAATATTGAAAATAAAACATTTCCAGCAGACGCCAGAATTGAATTCAGCGAAGTAAGGGTTAAATGCAAGGGAATTTATCCCACTATTTCCATATTACATGTACGGTACTACTTTCCATAATCCATGACCAGCGGGTCGAATAAAAATCAAAATTCACTTTGCATATCTACACACCATAAGGTAGCCACATACCAAATATGAAGTCTCCAGGTATTAAGAGTTTAAAAGTGACTCAGGGGTCACATCAAAAATCGAAATTCACTTTGCGCATCAACACACCATAAGGAAGTCACACGCCAAATATGAAGTCCGCAACTTAAGCTAGTACAGCTTAAAAGTTTTTAATAGTTTTTATTAATTTTTACAAGAAGCGTAATGGACATACGGATGAACGGACATTATTACAATAATTCCAGCACAAAAATATTTACACAATTCCCTAACATTTGATTGGTCAGTAGCAAGTCTCTGTCCAAAATTTATATCCTAGTAAACTCCCATGCCGAACTACTTTCCGTAACCGTCAGGCGCAGTTAAAATAATTCTTAAGAAAACGGAAAATATTTTCTTGATGAATTTATTTCAAATGCTGGAATTATAAGGAATGAATGGTCTTTGTGTTGAATTTATCGGGGATATAAACTTGGAAAAGTCGCGGGAATACTGGACGAGGCCTTAAAAAATTACAATTTTTGAGAGAAAAAAACAAAAAAAACAAAAAAAAATTTTTTTTTCTTTTTTTATCGAAAATTGTAATTTTTTATCGCTTCGTCCAGTATTCCCGCGACTTTTCCAAGTTTATACCCCGATAACTTCCAAGAAAAGGCCATTCATTGCTATATTACACCCCCGTAGGTGATTCATGTACAGCCATTGTTTTCAAACAAAGAAATGACCCCCTAAGAAACTGAGGTTCAGTGGGTGCATGTAAGGAATAAGTTGCACTGTTTTCTCTTTGTCTTTAACACCACACGGCCAACCTGCACCCAAGACCTGCAATATGTGCCCAGCAAGAAACTGTAGCCCATTTCATCAACATTGCAAAGTATACTTTAGTAGCAAAGTATACTTTGAGGGAGAAATTTTAAATTTTTTGAAAAATTTATTAATTTTTATTATACTGAATTTATTACATTATCACAGCCATTTTTTGAAAAATTTATTAATTTTTATTATACTGAATTTATTACATTATCACAGCCATTTTTTGAAAAATTTATTAATTTTTATTATACTGAATTTATTACATTATCACAGCCATTTAATGGCTGTGATAATGTAATAAATTCAGTATAATAATTCTGCATAGTTTTAATCATCAAATATACACAATCGTTAGTTCTGCATGAAATAATGCATTTCGGAAAAATCAATGATTGCTCCCTCAAGGTATACTTTGCTAGTAAAGTATACTTTGCAATGTTGATGAAATAGGCTACTGGAATATGTGCCCAGCAAGAAAGACAGACAGACATCCATCACAAAAACAATACACACGTATACCCATTTTTTTCAAAAAGTGGGTATAACCAGATGGCCGCGGCCCGCATGTCGAGCCCTCCGAGGCATTTGATGGTCTCAGAGTGTATTTATTTGAAGTTTGCAGATGCCCAGCCCAATAAGCATACAAAGTTTCAAGCAAATCTGACTTACGGTTACAGAGATATAAGGTACATGTATTTAAAAACTTTAACGCAGATTTCGGACGCACTGACGCACGGACACCCGGACGTCATTGTGATGACTATGTCTCGCTTTCCGCAAGCGGGCTCGACAATAACTAAATGGTATTCAGCATACACGTACTCAGAGCTAGATATGGGTCTTTTCGCAAAAATAAACCTATGGGAATTTAACTAAAAATAGCTTTTATTGAAAAATAATTTTGGAATTTGTTTTCAAAATCTAACTTGTTTTCTTAGTTACATCATTTCCAAGCTACTTCTGCCAGGTTTCAAAGTCAATTTCCATTTTTTTTAGTTTTTTGACTCCTGTTCTACCATGTTAAACTCACATAGGAAAATATTTTTTTCACAATAAAATAAATATTTGATGGAATTTTATCAAATAATAAATTTTGGTGAGGGTGACTTTTTTGTTATTGGTGAAAAAGTACTTACATTTAAATATTTTTTAGATTTAATGTGTTTAATAGCCAAGAGTTTGTGGGAACAGATAATACAATGTAGGCTGGGTGAAAGTATTCTGAATGTATTCAGTTACTGGATGTTTCGATGAACATAAATATGATGAAAACATATCTTGTTTTGTTATATCGTGGCCAATACATGTATATATGGGGCTGTGACTGGAGAAATGGGGCCTATAGGTTTTGTGACCAGTGTAGATCCAGATCAGCCTGTGCATCCGCACAGTCTGTTCAGGATCTGCACTGTTCACCATTCCATCAATGAAACACCTGTCATGCTTCTAACAAGCAGTATAGTTCGTTATCAGGCTACTGGAGTGTGACATTTGATCAGGAGCGACACCGGCCGGCCATTTCATAAAAAATAAAAAACCGGCCATTTCATATAAGTGAATGGATATCGGGAAATGGCTAATCTCTAAGTATTAACTTCCTGTGACTAGTTCATCAAGTCACTTAACCCTTTCCCGGATAGAGACGACTTTTCACGCGACTGCAGAAGATGTCTTTTGAAAACATTGTGGGAAAAGGAGAAATTGCTTGTAACAAGCAATTTCTCCTTTTCCCACAATGTTTTCTACTCTATCAGATAATTTAACCAACATTTGACCCAGCATTTGATTCTTTTATTCAGATGTTTTCGATTTGGATGAGTCGAAATATCGCAAAACAGGGAAAGGGTTAAGTTGCACATTCAACATGAAACAAGAGCTCCGCGGAGCAAAATGTCCCGCCTGGCGCAGTTTGATAGTATATATGGAGCTTGTAATAACCTTGGGGTTAGTGAGTTCCATGGGCTTTCTGTAGAATGATGCGGGATGTTGTTACAAATGCATGTATGGAATATTAAAGCATAAACTGTCAGAGCGTTAACTTTTCCAAACACGTAAATTTCTAAGTCAGTGACCTTGACCTTTGGGGTTAGCAGGCACCATGGGCTTTCTGTAGAATGATGCGGGATGTTGCTACAAATGCATGTATGGAATATTAAAGCATAAACTGAGCGTGAATTTTTGCAAACACGTAAATTTCTAAGTCAGTGACCTTGACCTGTGGGGTTAGCGGGCACCATGGGCTTTCTGTAGAATGATGGGCTTTCTGTAGAATGATGCGGGATGTTGTTACAAATGCATGTATGGAATATTAAAGCATAAACTGAGCGTTAATTTGTAAGTCAGTGACCTTGACCTTTGGGGTTAGCGGGCACCATGGGCTTTCTGTAGAATGATGCGGGATGTTGTTACAAATGCATATATGGAATATTAAAGCATAAACTGAGCGTTAACTTTTCCAAACACGGAAATTTCTAATTCAGTGACCTTGACCTTTGGGGTTAGCGGGCACCATGGGCTTTCTGTAGAATGATGCGGGATGTTGTTACAAATGCATATATGGCATATTAAAACATAAACTGAGCGTTAAAACTGAGCGTTAACTTTTGCAAACACGGAAATTTCTAAGTCAGCGACCTTGACCTTTTGGGTTAGCGGGCACCATGGGCTTTCTGTAGAATGATGCGGGATGTTGTTACAAAAGCATGTATGGAATATTAAAGCATAAACTGAGCGTTAACTTTTGCAAACACGCAAATTTCTAATTCAGTGACCTTGACCTTTGGGGTTAGCAGGCACCATGGGATTTCTGTAGAATGATGCGGGATGTTGTTACAAATGCATGTATGGAATATCAAAGCATAAACTGAGCGTTAACTTTTCCAAACACGGAAATTTCTAAGTCAGTGACCTTGACCTTTGGGGTTAGCGGGCACCATGGGCTTTCTGTAGAATGATGCTGGATGTTGTTACAAATGCATGTATGGAATATTAAAGCATAAACTGAGCATTAACTTTTCCAAACACGGAAAGTTCTAAGTCAGTGACCTTGACCTTTGGCGTTAGAAGGCATCATGGGCTTTCTGTAGAATGATGCGGGATGTTGTTACAAATGCATGTATGGAATATTAAAGCATAAACTGAGCGTTAACTTTTCCAAACGAATATTAAAGCATAAACTGAGCGTTAACTTTTCCAAACACGGAAATTTCTAAGTCAGTGACCTTGACCTTTGGGGTTTGCGGGCACCATGGGCTTTCTGTAGAATGATGCAGGATGTTGTTACAAATGCATGTATGGAATATTAAAGCATAAACTGAGCGTTAACTTTGCAAACACGGAAATTTGTAAGTCAGTGACCTTGACCTTTGGGGTTAGCGGGCAACATGGGCTTTCTGTAGAATGATGCAGGATGTTGTTACATAATTATGTATGTATGGAATATTAAAGCATAAACTGAGCATTAACTTTTGCAAACACGGAAATTTCGAAGTCAGCGACCTTGACCTTTGGGATTAGCGGGCACCATGGGCTTTCTGGAGAATGATGCGGGATGTTGTTACAAATGCATGTATGGAATATTAAAGCATTCCATTGAGGGAAACAGAAGTTACAATGAATTAACCTGAGCGTTAAGTTTTAGAAACAGAGCTAAACGCAAAAACTTAACGTTGAATGCATGTGAAAAGTAGGTCAATCAACCTGAAAACTAGGTCAAGGTCACATGGGCTCCCTCTGTGTGAGATGGCTATACCACAGTGTTGATGTATACCGAAGCATTCCATCAAGGGAAACAGAAGTTGTAATACATTAAACCGAGCGTTAACTTTTCCAAACACAGAAATTTCTAAGTCAGTGACCTTGACCTTTGGGGTTAGCGGGCACAATGGCATTTCTGTAGAATGATGCGAGATGTTGTTACAAATGCATGTATGTAATATTAAAGCATTCCATTGAGGGAAACAGAAGTTACAATGAATTAACCTGAGCGCTAAGTTTTAGAAACAGAGCTAAACGCAAAAACTTAACGTTGAATGCATGTGAAAAGTATGTCAATGAACCATGAAAAGTAGGTGAAGGTCACATGGGTTCCCTCTGTGTGAGATAGTTACACCACAGTGTTGATGTATACCAAGTATGGAGGTCGTAGGAGTTATTGTTTTCTGGAAACTGACCTAAACGCAAAAACTTAATGTGAAATGTTGACGCCGCCGTCGCCAACGACGACGACGACGCCGCCGACGGAAAAGCTATGCCTATGTCCCGCTTCTGCTAAAGCAGGCGGGACAAAAAGCGTGTTTTTTGACGTGAAGGATGGACAAGGGTAACACTAAATGTTATTGTGGTGGGGAATAAAAAGAAAGGGTTAAGTTGCACATACAACATGAACAAGAAACGAGACAAAGCCACGAAGGCCAGGTTTTTTCCAAGCATGGACACTTGGATAACATAATTATACCCACTTTTTGTAGACTAGATGGCCGTGGCCTGCATGTCGCGCCTTGGGGCGAGGCATGGACACTAAAAAAATAGATATAGTAGTTGGAAAAACTTTAACCAAAAAACTTTAACCGGACGTACAGACGTACGGACGGACGGACGGACGGACAGACGGACGTAAAAACTTTAACCGGACACACGGACGAACGGACGGACGTATGCCAAAATGCCGACGATATCGCGCTTTCCGCAAGCAGGTGTGACAATGATGATAAACACCCATGTGAAGTATCAAGGTATTGGGTGAAGCAGTTGCAGAGATATAGTACACGAAAAAACTTTAACAAAAAAATTCAAAGTAATTTGAACTTGACATTTCAAGGTAATGGGCGAAGCAGTTGCAGAGATATAGTACACGAAAAAACTTTAACAAAAAAATTCAAAGTAATTTGACCTTGACATTGGGCACAGGATCGCGCTTTCCGCAAGCAGGTGCGACAATGATGATAAACACCCATGTGAAGTATCAAGGTATTGGGTGAAGCAGTTGCAGAAAAAACTTTAACAAAAAAATTCAAAGTAATTTGACCTTGACATTGGGCACACGATCGCGCTTTCCGCAAGCAGGTGCAACAATGATGATAAACACCCATGTGAAGTATCAAGGTATTGGGTGAAGCAGTTGCAGAGATATAGTACACGAAAAAACTTTAACAAAACAATTCAAAGTAATTTGACCTTGACATTGGGCACAGGGGCCGCACGGTTGGGGGTTAGAATGAAAATATGGATGATGATAAACACCCATGTGAAGTTTCAAGGTAATGGGCGAAGCAGTTGCAGAGATATAGTATAACGAAAAAGTTTTAACCAAAAAACTTTAACCAGACGTACGTTAAAAATGGCTAAGTCAATTACGTAGAAATAATAGGTGAAGGTAAAAAAATTGTCACATGTTGGATAGTTGTATGTGGTAGGCACCCCTTGGTTATGAAGCTGTGAAAGTTTGGTGGTCCTAGGTGGTTACAGTACCAAAGAAATGGACTTAAACACGAAAACTTAACATTGTAAACGCGAAAATTTAACATTGAAAATGGCCAAGTCGACTGCGCGGAAAAAATGGGTGAAGTTAAAAAAAAAAAGTAACATGTTGGATAGTGATATGTGGTGGGTACCCCTTGATTATGAAGCTGTGAAAGTTTGGTGGTCCTAGGTGGTACAGTACCAAAGAAATGGACTTAAACACGAAAACTTAACATTGTAAACGCGAAAAGTCGACTACGCGGAAAAAATGGGTCGAGTTAAAAACAAGAAACGAGGCAATGCCACGAAGGCCAGGTTTTTTCCAAGCATAGACACTTGGATAACATAATTATACCCACTTTTTGTAGACTAGATGGCCGTGGCCTGCATGTTGCGCCTTGGGGCGAGGCATGGACACTAAAAAAATAGATATAGTAGATGGAAAAACTTTAACCAAAAAACTTTAACCGGACACACGGACGAACGGACGGATGTATGCCAAAATGCCGACGATATCGCGCTGTCCGCAAGCAGGTGTGACAATGATGATAAACACCCATGTGAAGTATCAAGGTATTGGGTGAAGCAGTTGCAGAGATATAGTACACGAAAAAACTTTAACAAAAAAAATTCAAAGTAATTTGAACTTGAACTAGGGCACAGGATGCGCTTTCTGCAAGCAGGTGCGACAATGATGATAAACACCCATGTGAAGTATCAAGGTATTGGGTGAAGCAGTTGTAGAGATATAGTACATGAAAAAACTTTAACAAACAAATTCAAAGTAATTTGACCTTGACATTGGGCACAGGATCGCGCTTTCCGCAAGCAGGTGCAACAATGATGATAAACACCCATGTGAAGTATCAAGGTATTGGGTGAAGCAGTTGCAGAGATATAGTACACGAAAAAACTTTAACAAAAAAATTCAAAGTAATTTGACCTTGACATTGGGCACAGGATCGCGCTTTCCGCAAGCAGGTGCGACAATGATGATAAACACCCATGTGAAGTATCAAGGTATTGGGTGAAGCAGTTGCAGAGTTTTACACGAAAAAACGTTAACAAAAGAATTCAAAGTAATTTGACCTTGACATTGGGCACAAGATCGCGCTTTCCGCAAGCAGGTGCGACAATGATGATAAACACCCATGTGAAGTATCAAGGTATTGGGTGAAGCAGTTGCAGAGATATAGTACACGAAAAAACATTAACAAAAAAATTCAAAGTAATTTGACCTTGACATTGGGCACAGGATCGCGCTTTCCGCAAGCAGGTGCGACAAGTGAGGGTGATAAACACCCATTGTGAAAGTATCCAAGATATTGGGTGTTGAAGCAGTTGCAGAGATATAGTACAACTAAAAAACTTTAACAAAAAAATTCAAAGTAATTTGACCTTGACATTTGGGCACAGATCGCGCTTCCATTCCGCAGCAGGTGCAACAATGATGATAAACACCCATGTGAAGTAATCAAGGTATTGGGTGAAGCAGTTGCAGATATTGAAGTATAAGGTATTGGGTGAAGCAGTTGCAGAGATATAGTACACAAAAAAACTTTACCAAAAAAATTCAAAGTAATTTGACCTTGACATTGGGCACAGGATTGCGCTTTCCGCAAGCAGGTGCGACAATGATGATAAACACCCATGTGAAGTATCAAGGTATTGGGTGAAGCAGCTGCAGAGATATAGTTATAGTATGGCTAAGTCGACTACGCGGAAAAAATGGGTCAAGTTAAAAAAAAAGTAACATGTTGGATAGTGATATGTGGTGGGCACCCCTTGATTATGAAGCTGTGAAAGTTTGGTGGTCCTAGGTGGTACAGTAACAAAGAAATGGACTCAAACACGAAAACTTAACATTGATTGTGGACGCCGCCCGCCCGCCCGCCGCGCCAACCCGCCCGGCTTTCGCCAATCCAATAGCCTGGATTTTTTTTCAAAAAACCTGGCTAAAAAAGTAACATGTTGGATAGTGATATGTGGTGGGCACCCCTTGATTATGAAGCTGTGAAAGTTTGGTGGTCCTAGGTGGTACAGTAACAAAGAAATGGACTCAAACACGAAAACTTAACATTGATTGTGGACGCCGCCCGCCGCCCGCCCGCCCGCCCGCACCGCCCGCGCCCGCCCGCCGCCCGCCCGCCCGGCTTTCGCCAATCCAATAGCCTGGATTTTTTTTTCAAAAAACCTGGCTAAAAAAGTAACATGTTGGATAGTGATATGTGGTGGGCACCCCTTGATTATGAAGCTGTGAAAGTTTGGTGGTCCTAGGTGGTACAGTACCAAAGAAATGGACTTAAACACGAAAACTTAACATTGAAAACGCGAAAACTTCACATTGAAATGGCTAAGTCGATTGCGCGGAAAAAATGGGTCAAGTTAAAAAAAAAGTAACATGTTCGATAGTGATATGTGGTGGGCACCCCTTGATTATGAAGCTGTGAATGTTTGGTGGTCCTAGGTGGTACAGTACCAAAGAAATGGACTTAAACACGAAAACTTAACATTGAAAACGCGAAAACTTAACATTGAAAATGGCTAAGTCGACTGCACGGAAAAAATGGAGCAAGTTAAAAAACAAGAGGCCCAAATGGGCCTGTATCGCTCACCTAAAAGCCTCCATAGTGGTCATCTTGATTTCACAAAGACTCTTCACTTACAACTTCAAATGTTCCACAGAATTTGTTGGTACCTTCTGATCTAACATATATTGCGAATGTGATTTACTGCTATACCTTCGATTTGATATATAAAATGACCATATTCGGTCAAAAATAAAATTTGACCCCTATTTACCCCTCGGGCCATGACCATTTTTGACCCAGAGGCCACCATATGAACAAATATGAATCAGCGTTAACTATCGATCATTCATACAAAGTTTCGTCGAAATCGGCCTGGCGGTTTGTGAGAAGAAGATTTTTTGACAATTTGACCTACTTTTCAATGGCAGATATCTTGGATTTGGTGATGACCTCCATTTTGACAAAAATGAACAGGCTTCACCAACAAACCATTTCAGTTAAGTTTCGTCAATATCGGCCAAGCAGTTCACAAGAAGAAGTCCTTTGAAATCTTTAGTAAAATAACAACCTTTTGACCTGTCGGTGGCCATCTTGGATGACGTAATCATCTGATTTTGGCAAAACATGCTCCAGAGTGATTGTCTCGTCGATACCTTGGATTGGATATATTATATGACCATATTTGGTCAAAAATATAATTTGACCCCTAGTTGACCCCTCGGGCCACGCCCATTTTTGACCCAGGTGCCACCATATGAACAAATCTGAAACAGCGTTAAATATCAATCATTCACACCAAGTTTCGTCGAAATCAGCCTGGAGGTTTGTGAGAAGATTTTTTTGACAATTTGACCTACTTTTCAACGGCGGACATCTTGAATTTGGTGATGACCTCCATTTTGACAAAAAAATGAACAGGCTTCACCAACAAACCATTTCAGTTTGGCCAATATCGGCCCAGCAGTTCACAAGAATAATACGTTTGAAATCGTAAAACAAATTTTTTACCTTTCGGTGGCCATCTTGGATGACAAAATCATCTGATTTAGACAAAACATGCTGTAGAGTGATCGTCTCGTCGATACATTCGATCCGATATACTATATATACTCGATCCGATATACTATATGGCCATATTCTGTCAAAAATAAAATTTTACCCCCATTTGACCCCTCGGGCCACACCCATTTTTGACCCAGGGGCCACCATATGAACAAATCTGAAACAGCGGTAACTATCAATCATTCTTACCAAGTTTCGTCGATATCGGCCTGGAGGTTTGTGAGAAGAAGATTTTTTGACAATTTGACCTACTTCTCAATGGCGGCCATCTTGGATTTGGTGATGACCTCCATTTTAACAAAAATGAACAGGCTTCACCCCACAGACCATTACAGTTAAGTTTGGCCAATATCGGCCAAGCAGTTCACAAGAAAAAGACGTTTGAAATCTTTAGTAAAAGAATGACCTTTTGAACTATCAGTGGCCATCTTGGATGACGTAATCATCTGATTTAGACAAAAAATTCTCCAGAGTGATCGTCTCGTCAATACCTTCGATTTGATATATTATATGACTATATTCGGTTAAAAATAAAATTTACCCCTATTTGACCCCTCGGGCCACGCCCATTTTTGACCCAGGGGCCACCATATGAACAAATCTGAAACAGCGCTAACTATCGATCATTCATACCCAGTATCGTCGAAATCGGCCTGGCAGTTCGTGAGAAGAAGATTTTTTAAGAATTTGACCTACTTCTCAACGGCGGCCATCTTGGATTTGGTGATGACCTCCATTTTAACAAAAATGAACAGGCTTCAACCACAGACCATTACAGTTAAGTTTGGCCAATATCGGCCAAGCAGTTTACAAGAAAAAGACGTTTGAAATCTTTAGTAAAAGAATGACCATTTGAACTATCGGTGGCCATCTTGGATGACGTAATCATATGATTTAGACAAAGAAAGTTCCACAGTGATTGTCTCGTCAATACCTTCGATTTGATATATTACATGACTATATTCGGTTAAAAATAAAATTTGACCCCTATTTGACCCCTCGGGCGACGCCCATTTTTGACCCACAGGCCACCATATGAACAAATCTGAAACAGCGCTAACTATCGATCATTAATACCAAGTATCGTCGAAATCGGCCTGGCGGTTCGTGAGAAGAAGATTTTTTAAGAATTTGACCTACTTTTCCATGGCGGCCATCTTGGATTGTCGATGACCTCCATTTTAACAAATCTGAAATGGCATCACCCATATATCATCCCTGTGAAGTTTAACCAATATCGGCTCAGCAGTTCGGGAGAAGAAGATGATTGAAAATCTTCACGGACGGACAGACGGACGGACGGACGGACGGACGGACGGACGACGGACACTTTGCCATAACAATAGCTCACATGAGCTTTGCTCAGGTGAGCTAAAAAGTAACATGTTGGATAGTGATATGTGGTGGGCACCCCTTGATTATGAAGCTGTGAAAGTTTGGTGGTCCTAGGTGGTACAGTAACAAAGAAATGGACTCAAACACGAAAACTTAACATTGATTGTGGACGCCGCCCGCCCGCCCGCCCGCCCGCCCGCCCGCCTGGCTTTCGCCAATCCAATAGCCTGGATTTTTTTTTAAAAAACCTGGCTAAAAATGATTTTCCTATGGGAATTTAACATGGGGGCTAAAAATAGTGTTTTTTTTATTTGTGTACTGATTTTCAAAATCTAACTTTTATTTTCATAGTTACATCATTTCCAAGCTATCTAGATTAAGCCAGGCTTCCAAACGTTTTCGTTTTTTGACTCCTCCCCCACCTATTCTGCCTCTTTTTCGCCCATGTTAAATCCCATAGTAACTTTATTTTTTCGCTATTAAATGTACATGCCCACTCAATATAGGCACAAACTTTTCTTTATAGGAATTAAATGAGTGAACAATTGTGTCATTATTCCACCAGGTCTAAAATCTACGAGCTAATAATTCCAGCACAAAAATATTTACACAATTCCCTAACATTTGATTGGCCCATAGCAAGTCTCTGTCCAAAATTTATATCCTAGTAAACTCCCACGCCGAAGTACTTTCCGTAACCGTGAGGCGCAGTTAAAATAAGGATATTTTTTAATTATATATAGTAATGAAATGCGTCACCTGAAAAGAGAATAAATAGTAATGTCCGTTAACATTTTAAGGAAACACGGTTATCGCCCCTGATATTAGCGTGGAAATTTACGTCCGATACAAAATGGACATAATTCCAATCAATACATGGGGTAATGGTGTATGAGTGTTTATTTTGCCAAAAAATGTCGCAGATGATGTCTCTGATATAAAGAACATTTTGTGCCTACTGAGTGGGCATGTACCTTTAACCCTTTCCCTGATAGAGACGACTTTTCACGCCTCTGCAGAAGATGTCTTTTGAAAACATCTCTCCTTTTCCCACAATGTTTTCTACTCTTATCAGATAATTTAACCATCATTTGACCCAGCATTTGATTCTTTTATTCAGATGTTTTGGATTTGGATGAGTCGAAATATAGCAAAACAGGGAAAGGGTTAATTGAGAGGTGGAGCCTATTTTCAATGACTAAGCAGTAGCCATGCTATACATGTGACTGTTACTGGATAAATGGGGCTTATGGAATTTGAGGCCAGTGCAGCTAATGATCAAATAGCACACTCCTGTAGCCTCATAACGATCTACATCGATTGTTAGAAGTATGATGGCATTTTAATTGAAATGGCGACAATCGCAGATCCTGAAATGCACAGCGGCTACACTGGCCGCATATAGCCCATCAGCCCCATATCTCCAGTCACAACCACTCTGCTATAGCAGGGCTCCAGATAAGAAATTAGTAATTGAGTATTGTCACTCCATCATTTCTGAAGCAATGGGGTATTTCACAATTTTAATTGTGTAAAATAGAATCACACTACTGTTTACACATCAACAGACCGCACGTATTGAATAGTTTGCTTCTACATGTAAATGGAAAAATAAGAAAATATGCTATATTTGTGGTCTGTTTATTGTTTTCTGCAGCATGATAAAGATAACACAAATTTTTCATTGTAGGAATGAATGGCCTTTTTGTGGAATTTATCGGGGTATAAACTTGGAAAAGTCGCGGGAATACTGGACGAAGGCCGGAAGGCCTCGTCCAGTATTCCCGCGACTTTTCCAAGTTTATATCCCCGATAAATTCCACAAAAAGGCCATTCATTCCTTATAATTCCAGCATTTGAAATAAATTCATCAAGAAAATGTGTTTATTTTCCGTTTTCTTAAGAATTATTTTAACTGCGCCTGACGGTTACGGAAAGTAGTTCGGCATGGGAGTTTACTGGGATATAAATTTTGGACAGAGACTTGCTACGGACCAATCAAATGTTAGGGAATTGTGTAAATATGTTTGTGCTGGAATTATTGCTTTTTGATACTCACTACATGTACTTCTGATTTTAATTGGATATTTACGCAAATACGCAGCTTATCTGGAGCTCTGTATAGGCACGGCTCCAGATACAATACGGTCTTCTACATTGGAGTTCTCAAAAATATTTAAATATGATCATGGTCAACGCTAATGAAGGATAGTAGCTACATGTAGTTATCTCCCGTTGAATTTATTTATCCAGAAGGATATTAGATTACAATGATATTCCCATACTATCATCTCTATATGGAAAATGGATGCTCTTAACATGCTTACCATTTATGAATTAACCCTTTCACCCCTAAGTAACTGGAATGGATTTTTATATGTTAATTTCCGGACCGATCCAATCGTCACAAGGTGGTGTTTTTGTTCTCACGGACCGATCCAATCGTCACAAGATGATTTTCAGACTAGTCTATTTATGAAAAGGTGGTGTTTTTGTTCTCACAAATGTGAAAATTACTTGCAAAAAGTGCAGATCCTGATGAGACGGCTCGTTTCTGGAAGTTTCAGTAATTGTTGTTGTTGTTACCACGTGATCATGCACCTTGTATACATGTATGTATATTTGTATGTATGCCCTGCGGGTGACCTATTTGAAACGTTTGTCTCATATTTCTTGCAAGATCATGAAAAGGGATCTTACAAGGAAATCATATCCAATATTTGCAGCAGAATAAAACTTCTGAAGACATTTATGTGAGCTGTTACCTCAAGACATATCAAAATGAAGTAACAAAAAAAGTGAGAAAACGTCTAGACAGATCTACAAGTGTAAAATCTCTGAATATATCTCTGGTCTGTTAATGGAGAAATGTCAATTAAGTTGACATCAGTGGGCAGAGAACTACGGAAGCCCATTAGGGCCACTTCACTTTTTTTTAATTTCCATTTATTCAAGATGTTTTCTTCAATTTTCAAGTACATCTCAAAATTCAAGAAAGTATCTTGAAAATTCAAGAAAGTATCTTGAAAATTCAAGAAAAGATCTCGAAAATTCAAGTAAAGAATTTGAAAATTCAAGAAAATATCCTTTATTAGAAACGATCTTGAAAATTCAAGAAAAGATCTTGAAAATTCGAGAAAAGAACTTGAAAATTCGAGAAAAGAACTCGAAAATTCAAGAAAGTATTTTGAAAATTCAAGAAAAGATCTCGAAAATTCAAGAAAAGAACATGAAAATTCAAGAGAAGATCTTGAAAATTCAAGAAAAGATCTTGAATAAATGGAAATAAAAAAAAGTGAAGTGGCCCTAATAGGCTTCCGTAGAGAACTAATATTGCACAAAATGAAATTGCTGACACTTATTCTTCCTTTCAGCCATACTAAACCCTTTCAACACTAGAGACCTCTCATAATATTTGCAAACATGTAGATCATGATGAGCCGGCTCGTACCGAGGCGTCTCATCAAGATCTGCACCATTTGTGGATATGTTTTAAGCTGCATAAATTGACTCCCTTTTCTGCATAATGGAACAGTCTCAAACTAAACCCTTAGACCGCTACTCACAACAATTGTTGTCTGCTGTTGCTTTTATATCTTGCCTTATTTCTCAATAAAAACATGGTTTGACAGCACTTCAGAATCATTTCCAATGGAAATGATTCTGAAGTGCTGTCAAACCATGTTGTAAATTATTCGAAAGTGCTGTGAAAGCATGTTTTTGATGATAAAAATGGAAAATAGAAAATAAAAATCAGACAACAAAAAAAATAAGATAGCGGTCTAAGGGTTAACATGACATATTCTATGCCAGTTACCTAGCGGGGAAACGGGGTTAAAGTGCCAGATGCGAACATGACATTAGTATAATGGGAGACAAAACATTTGACTTGTATCAATGACACGGACGTCACACCTTTGGAAACATTGCATACAATTGTGTTCAAGATGCAATCACATTACAGCTGTCTAAACACGAGTCCAATATCTTCTTTGGAAAAACAGTTACAGCATAAAATCTTTAATTTGTCAATTTTGCCTAGAAACAATTTGCTACCCAGCTCCATACCTCGCATGGAAAAGTGATTTTTGCAATCGGTTATCCGGCGTATTTGATATGTTAGCGATATAAAACTGACAAAGCTGTATCAATAAATTATTAATAAAGAATATACACATGTAGCAATTGGTTATTTTACAGGGTCAATGTGTTTATCTGATATTTACATGTATATTTTGTAAATTTGAAAGCTTCATTTCGTTATGTTGAATAGTGAACAACAAATAGAGTAACGATGTCTTCCATGGGAAAATTATTTCCCTGTTCCATTATTTTTGGCAATTTAATAGTTCTAGTACTAGTTTACATCATTATTTTTTAAACCCTTTCCCTGATAGAGACGACTTTTCACACCTCTGCAGAAGATGTCTTTTGAAAACATTGTGGGAAAAGGAGAAATTGCTTGTAACAAGCAATTTCTCCTTTTCCCACAATGTTTTCTACTCTATCAGATAATTTAACCATCATTTGACCCAGCATTTGATTCTTTTATTCAGATGTTTTGGATTTGGATGAGTCGAAATATCGCAAAACAGGGAAAGGGTTAAAGGTATATAATATACAGTTTACTAAATTTTGACCTACATGTAACAGGTTTAGGTATGCACTTCGGTTGCTCACATTTCTTTTAATGTGTCAAATTGTAGCCGTAGATAACAAATCAGAGGCAAATTATTGTAGCTACAGTGCAACCTCTCTACAACAGCCACCCATGGGAAGACGCAAAAGTGGCTGTTGTAGAGAGGTGGCTGTTGTAGGGAAGATAATGCTGAATTAAATGTGTCGTCCGCTGTTGTTTTTTTTTTCTCGATAATTCTCATAAAAAACATGCTTTGGCAACATTTTAGAATCATTTCCAATGAAAATGATTCTAAAATGCTGTCAAAACATGTTTTTATTGAGAAAGAAGGCAAAAGCAACAGCAGACGACAATTTTCGTGCTCAGCAGTCTAAGGGTTAGATACAGAGAAATCATCCATTTGGGATATAAAATAGCGGCTGTTATAGAGAGGGTGTTGTTGTAGAGATGTGGCCTATCGGGGAGGTTCGACTGTATATTTTGTCATGTTTATCATTATGAAATGTTGTTTTTGAGTACAAATATCAACTCATCATGGCATAAGGTAACAGGTTCATACAATAGTATGGAAAAGAAGAAAAATCAACACAATATTTTAGGCCACCATTGTATGAATTAATATTTAATTAGCAAAATTAAAATAGAAGTAGAAAAAAGACAAAACATTTACAATATAATTTTTCATCTGCTGTTGTTTTCAATTTTGTCTTATTTCCTAAAAATAAAATTATATATTTATTTAATAGTGTTTTACGCCCTATCAACAGCTCAGTAGCCGATTTCACCAACATTGCAAAGTATACTTATCTAGCAAAGTATACTTTGACGGAGAAATCATTTATTTTTCCTGAAATACATTATTTCATATAGAACTAACGACTGCATATATTTGATGATTAAAAGTATGCAGAATTATTATACTGAATTTATTACATTATCACAGCCATACAAGGAGCGCCGTGGCGTAATGGTTAGTGTGTCGGACTACTGATCCAAGGGTCGTGGGTTCGAGCCTGACTAGCGGCGTGCGTTGTGTCCTTGAGCAAGACACTTTATCCACACTGCTCCAGTTCACCCAGCTGTAAATGGGTACCGATAATTCGTAGTTGCTCTGTAAATACGAATTACCGGCTTCTCTCAAAAAGTCTCTACCTCCGTTCATTCTCCCATTCTTGGGAGACGGCATGCAAGGTCCTAGAGCCAGTGCCGCCGTTAAATATAAGCATAAAAAAACACAGCCATGCAGTATAATAAAAATTAATAAATTTATCCTAAAATTGAAAATTTCTCCCTCAAAGTATACTTTGATAGAAAGTATACTTTGCAATGTTGGTGAAATAGGCTACTGGTCATTTTATGCCGAGTTAACAGGATCAAATCCCATATAGTTCACCTGTATGGATGGGAATCATCATTGTGTGTGTGTGGGTGGGGAGGGGGGGAATCCAACTCAAGAACTTAATATTTACATAAAATATACATAATTCAGCCCTGAAATTAGAAAAAAACAGCCATGCCTGTGATTCTGCATTGTGAAACCATGTTTTTGATGAGAAAAATGGAAAATAAAAAATAAACAGCAGACGACAACATTTTGTTCAGCATTGTAACGGTTAAATTATGGATTTAGGAAAGAGGTATTACACAAGCATGTTTGCTTTCACAGCAATCCATCAATACATGTGCTACTATTGTGTATATACATGTATGGCATATGTGCTTATGGTGAGGAAAAAAATACTGTTTAACCCTGACACTACTGAATTAAATTTTGTCGCATGCTGTTTATTTTCCATTTTCCCATCAAAAACATGGTTTGACAGCAGTTTAGAATCATTTCCATCGGAAATGATTCTTAAGTGCTGTGAAACCATGTTTTTATTGAGAAAATGTCAGCACATAAAAAAAACAGCAGATGACAATTTTCGTTCCCAGCATCCTAAGGGTTAAACTAAATCATAGATGATTCCAAACAACATGTGTACATACCAGTAACAGCATCAACAGCAGGAGAGATTTACTTCCTGTTTGTCCTTCCTACTCAATCCAATGTGGTGTTAAATTGAATAGCATAATCTGAGAAATCATCAATACAAGCCCCAAATCCATACACACTGGCTGCAATGTTCTCCAATATCCTGGTGCTATCCACAGTGAGAGCCACTGACACAGGCAGCTGTGGACTGATGGAGGTACATTCCACCAATAACCCGTTCCCTGTTTTACTATATTTCGACTCTTCCAAATCCAAAACATCTGAATAAAAGAATCAAATGCTGGGTCTAATGATGGTTAAATTATCTGATAGAGTAGAAAACATTGTGGGAAAAGGAGAAATTGCTTGTTACAAGCAATTTCTCCTTTTCCCACAATGTTTTCAAAAGACATCTTCTGTCTAGAGGCGTGAAAAGTCGTCTCTATCAGGGAAAGGGTTAAAATGCTAAATTAAATTTTGTCGTCTGCTGTTTATTATTCATTTTCCATTTCATCAAACACAGGCGGCACGTTTCACTAAACTTCATACGATAAAAATGTTCGCACGAAGATTTCTATGAATTTGCTTCTCACATTCAAGTGTTTCTCCAAGGTTCATGATCACGTAGTTACAAAAACAACAACGTCGCCCACGTACTCCAAAGTAAGTATTATTTGATAGTTTCCTTAATATGCAACTGATTTTGATGAAATATGGCACAGCAAACGCGTCTTCATGAGCTGCATTTGTTGGTCTATGGAGTTTGGTCTATAGTTGGTCTATGGACTTATGTTGTTTTTGCGAAGAAGCGTTTGATGCGCCACATTTCATCAAAATCCGTTACGTAATAAGGACACTATAAAAGAATACGTACTTTGAATCGGTACTTGTTGTTGTTGTTAGTACCACGTGATCATACACCTTGTTCTCTAATGCTACCATTTTGTATCTACGGGTTCCACAGGTTGAAGTAACATACCAATGCCTATAAATACATTAAATATAACTAAAAGTATCAAGAAGTGAAACAAAATGAAGTTAAACTTTTTTTTTACTCCCTATTATAACACATTACCAAGGTTCCTATGTTTTTTATGAGCCGTACTTGGACGGCCTCGAGACAACGGACTCTCACAAAATAGTCAACTGGGGGGGGGGAGATAAAAATTAAGAGCCATACATTTCACCCAGCAGCTGAACATAACTATTTCTTGGCCAATGAAGAATGTTGCTAAAAATTAGGACTGATTACAAGATGGCACCGGAGCAAGCATTAAGAGTTTGACTTGGCATAACGGTTTATTGTCCCAGCAACAGCTGGGGTCATACAGAGATACACCCTCAGTTTAACTCTTTGCATGCTGGGAAACTTGTGGGCTATAAATAGTTCAAAACTAGCGGACAAGAATTCATCATATTTTCTTGTATTTCTCCCCGTAAATATCATGAATATGTCTTGGAATTTCATTAGAATCGAGTCCTGAGGAAAGACATATTTACAGAGAGAAATAAAACATACTCCTAATTCGTTTGGTGGATATTTTCACCGCTAGCATGCAAAGAGTTAAAGGCACACGCCCACGCAGCAGGTTACCCTGTATTAATACTTTTCATTTTCTGTCATGCCTTATATGAGCCATTTGTCTACCCACTAACGAGTTATTTTTAATTACGGCACGTGTTAATTGGTGTTAAATCTCATTTTATATTCCGCGACCAGAAAGGGTATTTTCCGACCTCGTGCTATTTTTACCAATACGCGTCACGTGACACGGTCAATCATATCACATCTTTGACATGCGCAGTGAAGTATCGGAAGTTGAGGAGAAAAATCTCTGTTCGAGTCCAAATCTAAATCTCCAAGTAACTCTTTCCATTTGGTGATCTGGGGTCCGTTTCACTAAACTTCTTACGCTACAAACTTTCTTACGTCTACGATACTTTTCGTACGAATTTCTTGCGAACTTCTTACGTGCGTTTCACTAACATGTGCGTACGAAATTTCTTAAGTTACGAACTTCTTAAGAATTCTTCAGTATTGGAAATCCATCAAGCCCTTTGATTGTAAACATCCGGTCCGACTTTGACAACCAGACGACAGCTGTTAAATCAACTGCCTAAGTCCAGCAAGTTGAAAACCAGGAAAGTGAATTGGACTGACACTGAGTGTCCCATCCACGGCGCCCAGGGTGTTCGGAATCCTGGCCACACAATAAAAGGCCATTTTTACAGTTGGCCAGGTCTTATTCCTCGGTTGGAAAACTGATGTTGTCCAGTCGATTATTGATGGCTGAGACAACATCATTAATACACCGAGAAACCGAACTACCGAGACACCGTGGATGTCGCCAGCCTCGGAGTAGAACTCACCCTTCGCTAGGCAGCGCAGGGTAACCAATGTCTGCAAAGTTTCAAGTGCTCGAGTCTTTGATGATCTCAAATGTGATTTTTATTTGCTTTAGTTTGTACTGTATACTATGCGGGTCATGGAGTTGCCGTATTGGCCATCTTAGTAAATGCAATACATCTTGTGGCGTTTTACACATACCACAAATAATTTGACATACCCATAAATACAAGTTTGTGCAACGTCCTATTGGTTGTTTTCATCACACTTATATACAAAGTCTGATTTCCTATTACATTTAGGGGAAGGGACCAAGTGGCTTTGGTTTGGTATGGACCTGGAACCAGATCGGGTTCTAATTTCAGGGCTGAATATATATTTGTTTCGATGTAAATATTCCGTTCTGATTTTGGGACCCCTCCCCCCGAAATGCAGCAGGTTGAATACGAGATCGAACCAGTTGGCCAGGCCTTATATGACCTTAACCTGTTGTATAGCTTTCTGGCATAATATTTATAGCACGATGTTGTCATATCTGTCTATAATGTATTGCACCACATTGTAATACTTTCTCTGTCATATTATTTGCTGTATGTGTCAAACGGTCGAAGTGATGAAACTGTAAGATGGCTATACATACAAAGATGGCGGAGATGGCAACTCGATGTACCATATAGTATACAGTAACAAAAAAAAGTGATATGACCAACACATTACATACATATTACTTTTGAAAATATTTCATTCGTGTTTTCATCCATTTCACCCCTACACCACACTACAATTATAGTGAATCACTCCTCCTTAAACCACATTATATCAGGCTGCATTTGCTGGCTAACTGATCAGAAGGTAAAATTATAGTGAGCAACTACTCAATAAGCCACGTTATATCATATGCTGGTATAACTGATCAGCAGGTACAAGTATAGCGAGTCACTATTATATAAGCCACGTTATATCAGGCTGCATTTGCTGCACTAACTGATAAACAGCTACAAGTATAGTGAGTCACTACTCTATAAGCCACGTTATATCTGGGTTGCATTTGCTGGCTAACTGATAAGCAGCTAACGCTAGATAATCCGGTCTGTCTACGCATTAGGGCCCCTATAAGTGATTTGAGAAACTTACAAAAACTTCAAAAAAAACAACAACAAAAAAACAGACACTTAAAAACAAAATAAACAGACGAACGGACGTACGATCAGTAGTGAGGGTAATGTATTACTAAGTAATGCCAAAAATAAACGGACAGACAGACGGAAGTATAGGGTGAAACCTATAGGGCGAAATATGCACGGACAATTTTATGGCGATGTTATTCATGAAATACTTGCGCTAAAAAATCTTCGTACGACAGCCCAATACCTATCGAAGACTTACGAGGAAAGTTACGAACTTCGCAAGAAAGTTCGCAGGAAATTGACGTTAGTGAAACGGTAAAATGCGCCTAAGAAGTTCGTACGATAATTTCTTATCGTAAGAAGTTTAGTGAAACGGGCCCCGAGTCGCCAATATTAACCACTCTCTCTCTGTACTGCCTGTCCCTCAGACATTTCGCCTTTTTTTTGGCCAACGCCGTTTCATACAATTTCCGTCCTGGACGTTTTGACATATTGATATTCTTGTTTACCTAATGGGAAGCCTACTGGCGCGCGTAGTATACTGCGCATGCGCACCACAAGCCGTGATGTGAAAGTCGTCGTCCCCGCACATTATCAAAATAGACTGTTACCGCCGCGCGTCGCTAACGGTAAATTGATAATTAATAAATGATTATATTTGTATAGCGGGCACTCGTAATTTTGAGAACTCGTGGAATAGTGACATAATTATACACTTATTTAATTCCTATAAAGAACATTTTGTGCCTACTGCGTGGGCATGTACCTTTAAGGTCTCATCTGACAGACCAGTGAGACGGAAATATTATGAAAGTATTTTTTGATGCCTGAGGCGAGGTTTGAACCAAGGATTCCTCCGGATTGGCCACAACCCATCCCTATACAATTAAGTATAGTGAAAATGTGCAAATTTATCTTTACTGTGACACAATCGACAATACTATATAAAATTTAGAAAGAAGTTCCAATTATAGACGCTAAAGTGTAATACTTTAAATAAAATAATTTAATAACCATCAATTAGCACGCTAGTTATTTTTCAGTATTATAAACATGTTTTAACCAATCATCATTTTTTACAGGTGACTTATACGTACAATTAGGTTCATAAATGCGATACAAATCTACAATTATATTTTTTTTTTATTCTGTCACTTTCTCAGTACATCTGATACACAGTGCCTTTAAAGATATTGATGTATTGGTTACCATAGTAACCCTAAGTATTTGGACACCATTTGTTTTGCTTAGTTTATTAAAATTCTTTCAGAAATTGATTATGAATATTTAGACCACTTTCGACATTTTTATGGTGGAAATTCACAAACTTGAAATCATACTATGCATACATTGCTCCAGATAAGTTTTGTATATAAAGAGTATTACACCCCTGTATTTCAAATTCAATGCGTATTTTATTTTTACAAATGTATTATTGATTTTCATCCTTATTAAATAAGGGAAAAATTATACAAAATAAAACAAATTTAAACATTCACTTATTTGAGTTGCAAAAATCAAACACTGTTTGCTTTTTGCAGCTCATCTAAGTACATTTTCAACTTTATTACAGTATTTTCACTACTCAATTTGAAAATCAATGCATATTTTGACATTGCTGTGAGTATTTTGTACTCCCACTTTTGATAATCATTATGTATTATGCTAAAATAAGTGCGTAAAATACGCCAATACACACCTTATCTGGAGCCCTGTGCATACGGTAATAAACTTGGCATTATCATAGCTAGTAGTATAACTACAGATTGCCGTAGATATTGCCAACATATATAGTATAGATTACCATAGACAACATTCTACAGTGTAGTTGCATTCAATAATGCCTAAATGCCTAATGTCTCCATCTCGATCACTTTCGCCATGAAACCAAGTTGTCAAGCAATAATTATGCCATATTAACACACAGATGTTTAACAAAATAAGTAATGCTAAAATATATAAAAGCTGACGTTACCAAGTATATTCTGGACTGTTGCCCACAACAGGACTATTTTTTAGACTAAAAAATTATTAAACTAGCTTAAATTAACCCTTTCACCCCTAAGTACATGTAACTGGAATGGGTTTTGATATGTTAATGTTGCAACCAATCCAATTGTCACAAAATGATTTTTTCAGACTAGTCCATTTATGAAAATGGGGTGTTTTTGTTCTCAAAAATATGAAAATGACTTGCAAAAAGTGCAGATTCTGATAAGACGGTTCGTCACGAGCCGGCTCATCTGGATCTACAATGTTTGCAATACCACTATACAGGCATGTGGTGTTGAAAGGATTCAGACTATTTACAGCACGTGGCAGAAGCATGAAAACTGATCACGCTTCGGCTAACCAAAACTTCATTGACCATGTAACTTGCACATTTACAGTGATTTCATAAACTGCGAGCGATACCAAGAATGACGTAACAAAATACAGGAAGTATTGATCAGTAGCAGACGACTCGCAGTTGACATAATGACGCACATTCTAAGAAATGCGTTGCCTGTCCAAGAACTGTCACATTCTCCTATTGTGGACGACTTCGGAGTCATCTACGGTCATACAGTATGTGGTGAACTGGAGTACTTATCACTTTAGTTGACCACATACTGCTGTCTGCGTGAACGAAAGTGGATAGAATGAGTGAGAAACGGAACCGTAAGCGATATTATAGGAATGAATGGCCTTTTTGTGGAATTTATCGGGGTATAAACTTGGAAAAGCCACTTTCGCAATTGGCGATAAAAAATAAACAATTGGCGATAAAAAAATTACAATTTTAGAGAAAAAAAGAGATTTTTTTTTCGAAAATTGTAATTTTTTATTGCCAATTGTTTATTTTTATCCTATTGGTTATTATAGGAATGAATGGCCTTTTTGTGGAATTTATCGGGGTATAAACTTGGAAAAGTCGCGGGAATACTGGACGAAGGATAAATTCCACAAAAAGGCCATTCATTCCTTATAATTCCAGCATTTGAAATAAATTCATCAAGAAAATGTGTTTATCTTCCGTTTTCTTAAGAATTATTTTAACTGCGCCTCACGGTTACGGAAAGTAGTTTGGCGTGGGAGTTTACTGGGATATAAATTCTGGACAGAGACTTGCTACGGGCCAATCAAATGTTAGGGAATTGTGTAAATATGTTTGTGCTGGAATTATTGACCAGTGGTGCAATGCTGCTTGTTATGGATCTAGGCTTATCATGCGTAGGGTCCAGGTTAATTTACTGTACACCAAGCCAAGTCATCTTAAAACCTCAGAGCTCCAGATAAGGTGCATATTGGCGTATTTTACACACTTATTTTAGCAGAATATACATTGATTATCAAAAGTGGGAGTACAAAATACTCACAGCTATGTGAAAATAGGCATTGATTTTCAAATTGAGTAGTGAAAATACTGTAATAAAGTTGAAAATTTACTTAGTTGAGCCGTTTAAATTTCCTTTATTTTTTTATCATTTGTTCTGTATTTAATAAGGAAGAAAATCAATAATATATTTGTAAAAGTAAAATACACATTGAATTTTAAATATGGGGGTATAATACTCTTTAGATACAAAACTTATCTGGAGCTCTGTAAAACCTCCAGCTATTTGCACTAGAACTGATCAGGAAATCCCGGCTTGTAATACTTGAAGTGCCAGTGTGCCACCCAGTGGTGATTGGAAACCCGTAGACAAATTCCATGTCACGTTCTATGGCAGTTGATTAGAGAATACATGTTGAGCATGAACAGAATACGTATATGACATTTTCTCCATATTCAGCGGTCAATACTGGCTGGTGGCTGGTGTTCTTAGAACTGTGTCATATTTGTTGCATGGCTATAATCTTTTGAAAAACACAGTGGCTCTGACGTGAGGATAATGTCAGAAGTCAACGACTGTCTGCAAGACATAACCCATTTGTTTCTGCATCTTAAGAAAATATGACTTTCAAGGTGCATGATTATGTGGTTACCACAACAACGTCTGAAAGTGTAGAAATCGCACCCACTTCAAATTAAGTATTATTTGATATTTTCCTTAACCCTTTCCCTGATAGAGACGACTTTTCACGCCTCTGCAGAAGATGTCTTTTGAAAACATTGTGGGAAAAGGAGAAATTGCTTGTAACAAGCAATTTCTCCTTTTCCCACAATGTTTTCTACTCTATCAGATAATTTAACCATCATTTGACCCAGCATTTCATTCTTTTATTCAGATGTTTTGGATTTGGAGGAGTCGAAATATCGCAAAACAGGGAAAGGGTTAATATGCAACAGATTTTAATGAAATATGGAGCAGCAAACGACCTGCATTTGGTGGTCTCGGGATTTCGGCACATAGTTATGTCGTTTTTGCGAAGACTCGATTTCCGTGTCGGTAGACACGGAAATAGATTCTTCACAAAAAACAACATAACTATGTTACATAACAAGAATTCCACCACGGAAGCGGTATCGCGCCTGCCGAGGATTTGACCGTGAACATTACAAGTCAATAACATTGAGAATTTGGATGTGGGGGTGTGCGTAATGAAGCATCAACCCTAGACAAACATTGATGTGAAATATTATCAAAGTGTGGCAAGGGGTTAAAGAGATATTGTGAAACAAGAAATGCGTCTGTTGAACGCGGATGCCACCTGCAGCATATTTGAGAAACTGTGATAAAGTGGTCTGGCAAAGGGTTAAAGAGATATTGTGAAAAAACAATAACTTTAACGCATTTCTGTTACAAAACCGGTGAACATTACATGTAAATAAATGACCTTGACCTTGAGAATTTGGATGTGGCGGTGTGCGTAATGAAGCATCATCCCTAGACAAACATTGATGTGAAATATTATCAATGTGTGGCAAGGGGTTAAAGAGATGTTGTGAAAAAACAATAACTTTAACGCATTTCTGTTATAAAACCGGTGAAAAGTACAAGTCAATAAATGACCTTGACCTTGAGAATTTGGATGTGGGGGTGTGCATAATGAAGCATCATCCGTACACAAATATTGATGTGAAATATTATCAAAGTCTGGAAAGGGGTTAAAGAGATATTGTGAAAAAACAATAACTTTAACGCATTTCTGTTACAAATCCGGTGAACATTACAAGTAAATAAATGACCTTGACCTTGATAATTTGGATGTGGGAGTGTGCGTAATGAAGCATAATTCCTAGACAAACATTGATGTGAAATATTATCAAAGTCTGGCAAGGGGTTAAAGAGATATTGTGAAAAAACAATAACGTTAACGCATTTCTGTTACAAAACCGGTGAACATTACAAGGAAATAAATGACCTTGACCTTCAAAATTTGGATGTGGGGGTGTGCGTAATGAAGCATCATCCCTAGACAAACATTGATGTGAAATATTATCAATGTCTGGCAAGGGGTTAAAGAGATAATGTGAAAAAACAATAACTTTAACGCATTTGCCTTACAAAAAAACCGGACGACGCGGACGACGACGGAAAAAGCGCCGACTATAGTTGCATTAAACATTGATATGAAATATTATCAATGTCTGGCAAGGGGTTAAAGAGATATTGTGAAAAAACAATAACTTTAACGCATTTCTGTTACAAAACCGGTGAATATTACAAGTAAATAAATGACCTTGACCTTGATAATTTGGATGTGGGGGTGTGCGTAATGAAGCATCATCCCTAGACAAACATTGATGTGAAATATTATCAATGTCTGGCAAGGGGTTAAAGAGATATTGTGAAAAAACAATAACGTTAACGCATTTCTGTTACAAAACCGGTGAACATTACAAGGAAATAAATGACCTTGACCTTCAAAATTTGGATGTGGGGGTGTGCGTAATGAAACATCATCCCTAGACAAACATTGATGTGAAATATTATCAATGTCTGGCAAGGGGTTAAAGAGATAATGTGAAAAAAACAATAACTTTAACGCATTTGCCTTACAAAAAAAACGGACGACGACGGAAAAAGCGCCGACTATAGTCGCGCCTCTGCTAAAGCAGGCGCGACAAAAAACTGGAAGATGACGACGCGGACGGAAAAAGCGCTGACTATAGTCGCGCCTTTGCTAAAGCAGGCGCGACAAAAAGGACAGTAGAACAGAATATGTACTTTGAATACATCAAATATACATGTTGTGGCTAGCATCTGGAACATGTTATCAAGACACTTGAGAAAAAAGAAAAATACAACATAAATGTGGCTGTGACTGGAGAAATGGGGCTTATGGGTCATGCAACCAGTGTAGCCCCAGATCAGCCAGCTTATTTGAGCTGCAAAAAGCAGTTCAACAAAGTAAATTTTCAACTTTATTAAAGCATTTTCACTACTCGATTAAATCAATTTGTATTTTCACATTGCTGTGAGTATTTTGTACTCCCACTTTTGATAATCAATGCGTATTCTGCTAAGATATTAAGTGCGTAAAATACGCCAATACGCACTTTATCTAGAGCTCTGCCCTGCCAATACACACCTCTGGAGTCAATGACGGATATAAAAGCACTGTGTCTCATACACAATACATTTGTACGTATTGTTATTTTTATAGACTGCAACTGACCTAAATAAACCAAACACACCATTTTATTGCATCAAATTTCAAGGAATTTGTGTTTTGTTTTATGACATACTGTCACAGACTGTGATTAACATGGGGAGATAATTAGGTCATACTTTCCCACTGAAATAGTCTACATAAAATTGTTCCACATCAACTTAGCAATTTTCACCATTTTTATATCACATTCATCAAAATATGTACATGTAATTATTCAACATTATGCTAAGCTACTGTATTTATTCTAATACCAGGCTCCGCCCTCCCATATTTTCAGTTAAATACCGTAAAGATTCTAATAGACACCGCTGGCTCCGAAGTCCTGGATGGGTGTTTAATAGAGGCAAGTGTTATTCAGCAAAGGGAAAATGATAAAAAAATATACAATTTTCTACTATCTGAACAAAAACATAACGAAGGGACGTTACTCTCAAACGTCTGTCTGACTTGATTGTACTGTAAGTCAGTTTATGAACATTTTGGACCAAGACATTTCGGCCCACTTTGGTCATTATGGTACATGTACAGCCAAAAACAATGCTGATCAGATTTACGCCTACGGATGTTTCGGACTGTCACCGTTTCGGCCCATGGACGTTTCGGTCCGTATTAGTGCGATTAATTTCGGCCCACGTCCAGAACAAACCATATTTATTTTTTCTCATCTCTTTGGAAATATAGGCCAAGTTGGCAACAATCCAACATGATGTCAATATTATACGAGATGGGTTTGAGATGCTTTGAAAATGGCGTCTCCAAAACCGTGTAAATTCTGATCGCCCAATGTCCGTGCAAATAGCTACTGCTGATGAGGAATTTACTGTGACACCGGAAACAGTCGAATCTCGCTTCCGCTTTTGACAGTTAAAGTAGCAATTATGTTTTTTCAGCAATTTTCAAGGAAGTTGCCTTCGAAATAATGGAAAGAAAAGAAATCTAGTTGGACAATTAGCTCGTATTTTGTTTCAAGTTAGAGGCACTAATTTTGTGAAAATCAGCCAAAAAATTGCCATTTTCAACGTAAAAAGTGGGGGGTGGGCGTCTATTAGAATATTTTCAGTATTTGACTTTCTCGTAGTACACAGGTAGCAGGGTTCAATCTAGCCCTTCAAAATAGGGAGAAGTTTTGTTAATTTGTTTTATAATTAAAACTTCTCCCTCAGCTCAGAATAAAGAGAAGTGATGCGAGAGGGAATTTTGAGAGAGAATTTCACCCAAATCGCCCTGTAATTAACTGATCCCTGCCGGGAGTCATTTCAAACATCAAAATCTCTATTTATTGTGCCATAAGAATGCACAAACAACTTTGCAAAAGGCTAAAACTACAGAAATTACAGTGGAACAGCTCGAAAACGGACACCATGGCAGGCTCCAGATAAGGAATTAGTAATTGAGTATTTTCACTCCATCATATCTGAAGCAATTGGGTATTTCAAAATTTGAATTGGGTAAAATAAAATCACACTACTGTTTACACATCAACAGACAGCAATTATTGAATAGTTTGCTTCGAAATGAAAACATGTCTTGGCATTTCATTACAATTCGATGGTCTAGTAACATAAGGTCGCAACTGCTATGCTAAAGCATAGCAGTTACGACCTTATGTTACTAGACCATCGAATTGTCATAGTAGTTACGACCTTATGTTACTAGACCATCTAAAGCATAGCAGTTACGACCTTATGTTACTAGACCATCTAAAGCATAGCAGTTACGACCTTATGTTACTAGACCATCTAAAGCATAGCAGTTACGACCTTATGTTACTAGACCATCGAATTGTCTCCTTGGAGACAAATCTAATGAAATACAAAGATGTGTTTTCATGGAAAATAAGAAAAATATGCTATATTTGTGGTCTGTTTATTGTTTTCTGTAGCATGATAAATGTACCACAAATTTGTTATTGCTTTTTGATACTCGCTACTTCTGATTTCAATTGAGTTTTTGGCAATTTTAGTTGGGTATTTACGCAAATATGCAGCTTATCTGGAGCTCTGCCATGGGGATGTCCTAGGGTGTCCGATTTAGAGTGGATACACTGTATGTAGGAGGCCATGTTCATCCAAGAGAAGAATATAAATGTCGCTCGTTAATAGAAATTGATTTTCATCAACACCACAAAGCAACGCCCACACACCAGCTTCACAATTTAATCATTAAGTTGTGGTCCTGAGAAACTGAGTCTAATACATCTTCGGCTAGTCTACTGGGAATTGTATCTCAATTCCTGACAGCATGCACCTCATGTTTACAGACAGAATTTAATCAATTGCAGTCTATTCATAGTAAAATGGATAAAACTAGAAACTGTGTTCATAGAACACGGATGCCCCACATACCGCTTAGATAATAAACGAGGCAAAAACTCCAAGTCCAAAAGAGGAGATAATTCATGACCCGGGGGTCGAATCAACAAAGCTACATACCAAGTTTCAGGTCTGTAGTTATTACGGTTCAAAAGTTTTATGTGTTAGAAGGCAAAATTGCCAAATTATAAGTCGAAAAGGGGGAGATAATCCATCAAAAATCAAAATAAACTTTGCGCAACCACTCATCATAAGGAAGCTACATACCAAATTTCCGATGTGTAGCTATTAGGGTTTAAAATTTTACGACTTACAAACCAAAATAGGAAAATTCTAAGTCGAAAAGGGGGAGATAATTCATGACCCCAGGGTCGAATTAAAAATCGAAAAAAACATTGTACATCTACTCATCACAAGGAAGCTACATACCAAGTTTCACATGTGTAGCTATTAGGGTTTAAAAGTTTTACGACTGACAAGGTTGGTGATGGACGTACGGAAGGGATGGTCGGACAAGGGTAACACTAAATGCCCCCTCCACTATCGCGGTGGGGCATAAAAATCCTTGATTTGAACCAGACTAGAAATGCTGCTGGTCGGCACACAGATGCCCCTGCTGAATGTCGATCAGTAATCATTAGCCCTGGTGACCTTGAACTTTGGCAAACAGTCACTACATATTCAATAGGTGCCTTCCCACAATATATCTCAATAATTCCAGCACAAACATATTTACACAATTCCCTAACATTTGATTGGCTCGTAGCAAGTCTGTCCAGAATTTATATCCCAGTAAATTCCATGCCAAACTACTTTCCATAACCGTGAGGCGCAGTTAAAATAGTTCTTAAGAAAACGGAAAATAAACACATTTTCTTGATGAATTTATTTCAAATGCTGGAATTATAAGGAATGAATGGCCTTTTTGTTGAATTTATCGGGGATATAAACTTGGAAAAGTCGCGGGAATACTGGACGAGGCCTTCCGGCCTTCGTCCAGTATTCCTGCGACTTTTCCAAGTTTATACCCCGATAAATTCCACAAAAAGGCCATTCATTCCTATAATGTACAATGTTACAATGTATACATGAAATATCTCCAAGCTCAGACTTATAGTAGTCGAGTTATGTGGAAATGCGTGAAGTGAAACAAAAATCTATTTGTAATGCAGTGACCTTGAACTTGGTAAAACAAACCTCCCTTTCGACCGGTGTCTTCTGCAGATCAATGTCAATGTACTTGTGTAGTAAGATGAAATTAGGTCAAAGGTTATTCAATTTTGTGCGGAAACAAATTCTAAGGAAGGAAGCCTAACGGCACATTCCCCTGGCACCATTCACCATACGGAGGCATGAAAATTGTTTTGTAATACACAGGGGCCCGTTTCACTAAACTTCGTACGTAAATGTTTGCAAGTGCAAATTCAGGATCGTCTGGAAACTTCAATTGATGGATTTACATTTATTGAGCATAGGCTGCATATGCAGCCTATGCTCAATAAAAGTAAATCCAACTAGAAAAAGTCGATGGCGCGCCATCGCAATATACCCACTTTCCCCAAATGCTAAGTCCGAAAGGGGGAGGTAATCCATGATGGAGGGTCGGATAAAAAATCCGAATTCACTTTGCGCATTAGCACATCAAAACGAAGCTACGAACCAAATATCAGACGCGTAGGTATTAAGGTGAAAAAGTCTTTCGAGTTACAAGGAAAAAATGGGAAATTCTGAGTGCGAAAGGGGGAGATATTCCATGATGGAGGGTCGGATGAAAAATCCGAATTCACTTTGCGCATGTGCACATAATAACGAAGCTACATAGCAAATATGAGGTCGTAGGTATGAAGGAGAAAAAGTTTTTCGAGTTACAAGGATGAAAAATCTGAATTCACTTTGCGCATGTGCACATGATAACGAAGCTACATAGCAAATATGAGGTGCGTAGGTATGAAGGTGAAAAAGTTTTTCGAGTTACAAGGAAAAAATGGGAAATTCTGAGTCGGAAAGGGGGAGGTAATCGATGATGGAGGGTCGGATCAAAAATGGAATTCACTTTGCGCATTGTACACATGATAACGAAAGCTACATAGCAAATATGAGGCGCGTAGGTATGAAGGTGAAAAAGTTTTTTGAGTTACAAGGAAAAAATGGGAAATTCTGAGTCCGAAAGGGGGAGATAATCCATGATGGAGGGTCGGATGAAAAATCCGAATTCACTTTGCGCATGTGCACATGATAACGAAGCTACATAGCAAATATGAGGCGCGTAGGTATGAAGGTGAAAAAGTTTTTCGAGTTACAAGAAACGTGACGGACGTACGGACGGACGGACACCCGTGACGAAAACAATATACCCATTTTTTTTTAAAAAGTGGGTATAATAATTGTTTAAAAGAAAACATTGTTAATTTGAAATTTACAGACTATTATAATTTTGCACTTACAAACATTTTAGTCGTACAAAGTTTAGTGAAATGGCCTCCAGATGTCCCCTATGGCAGAATTTCTGGAACAGATGAACTGTTGATGTGCATGCGTCCGGCCAGTGTCTGGAATATTCTGTCGTATTTCCGTATAGTGTAAACGTTTAATTCTCCACAAACATTGCCAAATATTTATGATATTTTTCGTAAATACCGGTAAATGGATAGTCGACAAAAGATTCATTGCATTTAATTTGATGTGTGTCCTGAAACGTTTGTCAATTTTTTGACTGTATTTACGAAGATATAGGCTATACATGTATAATATGACATAACTATATCCAAATTGCATTTTGTAAAATTCTCATACATGTATTTGATAAGGCATGCATTATATATGGCATAATCTAGACAAACATTATTCAGTATATGCAACAAAACTGAATTTGACCAGTTTGGACAGCATTGTATCATGATAATTGATAATATATACCATGTATACAAGCGGGCAAATTCAACCGATAGCGGACAATTTGACAAAATAGCGGATGATTAGTTCTGAGTACATAACTCTAATTAAATTGTATTACACTGCATTACATAAGAGTTATGATGGAGTAGTCTTTCCAAATGTGCATTTGAAGCGTTCTTTGTAAATACTTGCTGCTTCGTGGAGAGTAACCGAAGAAGTTTGCTAATTAAAATTAATACACACTTGATTAGGTAAGTAATATTTTTGTGTCATATTGTACAATTGTCTCTCAATAACATTTTTCAATAGAGCGAAGTATGAATGGCAACGCCCTGCAGGTTATTTCTATATTTTAGTGAGCAAAGTGTAAATGTTAATAGGCACATTTAGTGCGTTGTAGTGATTTAGTGCAACCTGTTGCTCATAAAGCGGAAAAACGTGTAGCTAGCGGACGATATGACTTGCGGACGATTTGACCAAATAGCGGACAATTTGACTTGTATTCTCACATTACATCTCTCCATCACCATGATCACCTTCATTAACAGTAGCAATGCTCAGCCATTTTTTGGAATTGCTTAAAATAGCATAATTTCTTTTTGGTGTTAAACTATAGTCTTTGAGAAATGTCAAAATATTTTGTTTCAAACTCAAGCTACATATTACTTTAAAGTAAGGTATTATAGACAGACTTATACAATTACTTGTCCAGAAAGTAGAACCAGATGGCCGCGGCCTACATGTCGAGCCCACCGAGGCATTTGATGGTATTTTTACCTAAGACAGGGCTCCAGATAAGGAATTTGTAATTGAGTATTTTCACTCCATCATTTCTGAAGCAATTGGCTATTTCAGCAATTATTGAATGGTTTGCTTCAAAATGAAAACATGTCTTGGCATTTCATGAGAATTGTCTCTTTGGAGACAATTCTAATGAAATATCAAGATTTGTTTTCACGGAAAAGAAGAAAAATGTGCTATATTTGTGGTTTGTTTATTGTTTTCTGCAGCATGATAAAGGTACCACACATTTGTTATTGCGTTTTGATACTCGCTACTTCTGATTTCAATTGGGTTTTTGGCAATTTTAATTGGGTATTAAAGCAAATACGCAGCTTATCTGGAGCTCTGCCAAGATATGCAGATACAATAAATTGGTCATGCAATACAATTTATAGCATCCAGAGTCATGGCAACATATATGGAACCAAAATTAAAGCATTTGATACACTTACTGTCAGTAGAAATCATGCAGTTGCGTCCCAGTTACCCTGTATATGCATAAAATGTGTAGCTAATTTTAAGAAATACCATGCATATAGACAAGAATAGTAATTAGCTTGGCATCCAACAATCAAGTGAAATCGTCAGTAATACATATTATTTCTGCAATTATTTGTTTAAGTCTTCGTAATTGTATATATTTAGCGATCTCATGGGATTTCCCAGTTTCCTTGACTGTACATCACTTCTCTGAAACGCAGGGATTTCCCTCAACCCTGTTTTCTGCATCCCCGATGCATTTTATTGGCCGAGGATCCACACTGACAATTGGCACTGCATCCCGTGGAAAACTTGGCGGTGCAAATGAATCATTTCAAAAAATTATAATTTTTGGGAGAACCTGTGTGACTGTTCTTTATAGAAAACAGTTCAGATAATTCAGGACTATCAATACCATTTTGATATTATTTTTAATGAAATATGTGTATGTAACTTGGGACCCTAAAACATCACCAGGGACCGCCAAGATAGTAAAGTTAGGAGTCCTGGGACCCACATTTAAAAAATCCTAGTGAAATCCCTGGCAACGTGCTTGCAATTTTGGTTCCCTGTTCCGCAGTCAATACACCGTATTTGACCGAAACAAAACAGGTGTAAATCTGGGCAGCAAATTTCCATTTATGAATATTCATGAGATACCGGTCACGTGACACCATTGAGCATCGCTATTAACAACTAATTAACCATTAATCAATGCCTTATCACCCACCACATTTATCATGCCTATTGTTAAGGCATAATTGATGAGTTGACAAATGTGTGAATTGGCAAAGCTGTGTTGACAAAACCTCTCAGTTGACGAACAGGGCCCGGTTGCTCAAAGCTTCTGTTAGCTTAACAGACTGTTAAATCCTTAGCATTGCTAAGGATTTAACAGTCTGTTAAGCTAACAGAGGTTTTGAGCAACCAGGCCCTGGTGAGTTGATGGAACACTCCGGGAAAGTTAGTCATCTGCAAATTAAGAACATGGGAGACCCCCACCCGCATTACATAGATCAATCTGGTCAGTCTATACCACATGTATTATAAATGCATTGTAATAGATAGTATGGGGTGTGGTGGTGGATGTGGAGACGGGGTAATTAAATTGCTTGTGCTTCACCGAAAATTGGTTCCGTCGAAAAACTGGTTACAATAAAAAACAACACAATCTAATACTGGTTTTTGAAGAAAGCAAATGTGTTAATGCAGCCAGTAAAGATATAAGCAAATTAAGAACAGTAATCAATACCTGCATACTGTAGTGTAATGACTTACTTGCTGTTGTCTAGGAACTTAATGGAAGTGTATTTATAGTGTATACAACTATCCAATTAGCCAATTCGGTGTTCCGATTGTTAGTTTAGGCCTGCTTGATTGGGGGTAATTTTCATCCAGTATCCGATTAACTCGCCCGCTGTCTTAACTCGGACTCGCCAAATCGACCAACTCTACCATCACCATCATCATTATCATCATCATCTATTGTAATGGCTAGCGATCATACTATCTATCTATCTCTATATTCTGCCGAACCACTCTTGAGGATTAGTAGCAGTTGCACGTATGGAAAAGTTAGTATAACATGTGACAGTGAAGCAAGTATTGACAAGAATAGTTGTAGATGTTAAAATAGTATGAATATAGTAAAAACAGGTTATACACATCGCACAGCATGTTTACGGTTTGATATGCCGGAGGTTGTCAATGCTGAATTTATATAGGTCTTTGAGGTTGGCAACCTCCGGGGGAAGAGAAAGAAGGAGAATTTATAGAAATCTTTGGAAGTATGAATTTGTTTGAAGGTCATTGAATGGCAATATCGAGAAACCCTATCTGTTGTATGAAAGTATTGAGGGAGGGTACAGTGACCTTACCATTGACAATGTTGTGGAATAAGCAGAGCGCTGTTCAAGGGTGCGCCATCCAAACTTGTCTAGCATATCTGAGACACTGGAGTATGTGGAGTAGTCATTTAGTGTCCAGCGTGTAGCGCGGCGCTGGATCATTTCAATTGTGTGTGTATTGTCTTTTGTATGTGGGTCCCAAATTGTAGAAGCGTACTCAACTTGGGGGGCGCACAAGTGCTTTATTATAAATAAAGTTTATAAGTGTGTTCTTACTGTTTGTAGAAAAATCATAGAGTTTTGTTTGCCTCATTGGTAATATGTTCGATCTGGCTGTTCCATAACAAATTGGTGGATATGGTCACACCGAGATATTTTGCTGATGGAACAGATTGTATGATTTGTCCCTGAAGTCTGTAAAGTGACTTGATGGGTGAACGAGACATTGTAATGTGTAGTACCTGACATTTGGATGGGCTGAAGTGCATATCCCAATCATTTTCACATATGTGTAGTTCATCAGGGTTATTCTGCAAGGTTGTGCCATCCTGTGAATTGTTGATAGTCAAGTATAGGGCTGTATCATCAGCAAAAAGACGGACTTGGGAGGTAACATTTTCTGGGAGGTCATTGATGTATACCAGGAAGATAATTGGGCGAAGAAATGAGCCCTTCGAGACGCCAGAGGTACCAGAAATTGAATCCGACTCACCACCATCGAAGACAATTCTCTATGTCCTGTGATTCAAGAAGGCTTTGCTCTAGTTAAGCGTGTGCTTTGTTACTCCATACTGATATAGTTTATGAGCACACTTATTATGACTTACCTTATCAAAATCCAAGAGTACGTATTAAGTCGGTTTGCTTACATGTGCTCGCAATTATCACTAGATCCTCGACTAACATTGCAAGTTGTGTTTCGCATGAACGACTTTCCCGGAAACCGTGTTGTAATTCATACAACATATTGTTCTGGTTTACTTGTCTGACCAGGCCGGTTTGAAGTGACAATGTCTTCCATCACCTTACAAAGAATGCAAGTCAGCGAGATAGGGCGGTTGTTCTCAGCTGCCGACTTGTCACCTTTCTTAAAAAGAGGGTCACATTGGCACTCAGCCAGTCCATGGGTAGCTTGAATTCGTTAAGAAAGAGAATAATTTATTTTAGTTTACATTTTCATCAGCAGGCTCGACTGTTTTGCTAATGCCAAGAAGGTCTTCTATATAGACAGCGTATGACTGTTTGATAAGCCTCTTTACTGTATACTTCAAGGTTAAACACTTTTGGCGTGTGTCAGCAGACCAAGATTTGAGAAGTTAGACTTGGAAAGTTTGTCACGCTTACGGGTTTTCCGTCGTATTTCTTGCGTACTGATAATTAATATCCGTTTCGGAAGTGAAACGTTACGAATTTTCTTCACAGAAACAGAAATGACAGCCTGTTTCCAAAAATATTTTACCATATTCATTGATACTGTAACATGGCCATGAGCGCATTTTAATAAACCAAAATTCATATATCAGATGTAAATGGAGAATAAATAACAGTTTCAAGTAAATAGAACAAGAGAGCGATTGTGGCCCTATATCGCTCACCTGGTTATTATATATGAAATAGTTAGCTGTATATGTTTTTATTCAGAACTTTTTAAGCCACATTGCCATTGAAGGTAAAAAGTAATCATGCATGTAAACATAATATGTCAAGGATGGCAAACACACGCATTTATATAATAAATGATATGCTTTCAAAATTTCGGAAAAAACATACTACATGTATTATATAATGTATGTACTTCAAAAGTAGTTTTGACCAGTGCAGCCCCGGAACAGCATGCGTACCACCACTGCCCACCGTTCGCATACACTATCAGACACATAGTTATTTTCATATATGTGTCGAACAGTGTATACCACGTCTAGATCGTGTTGACACTAATTAATACTGTTCCATAGTTTCCCTGATTCAATATCATTTCTTTAGTTACTTATATTATTGCATGTAACATAGCATACGTTATAACACCAATGATTTAATGGGCGAAAAATATTTATTCTTTGTCATATGTGGTGTTTAGATTACAAAATATGTGTTATTGTATTGTTAATATTGTCAATATTATTTGACTAACAGAATGATGCACACACTATATGTTATGCCACGGTGGATGTATATGCACTTTTAGTCTATTTTTGAAATTATAATAAATGAATTGTGATGTGAGCATGAACAGTTATACAATGACGTGTTTTCCCGCGTTTTGACGTTACGTTGTGTGACGTCAAATGTGACATCATGTAAACTTTTTTGAAATCCAAATTACTCAGCTGTTTCTATGAGCCAGATCTATTTCAGTGCATGTTTGGAATGTGTTCAATCACATTAACATTCTAGATTAGTCGATATCCTTTCCTAATTTTCAAATAACTTTATTTTGACTGTAATAAAAAAATATACATTTTGCATGGTAGCTCGTGGTTTCCAAGAAAACACGGGCGCAATTACGGGTGTTCTCTTCACGGTGTATTATTTGTAAGGAGTTGATTACGGGTTTTCTCTCACAGCGAAACCCGTGCAAATAATTTGAAAGAGTGAAATATATAAATGTTCGTTTCGTATTTGAAATGCTTTGTATATGTATATACCGAGATTTGTATATGCATACACATAGCTATAGATAATAATAGTTTAGTAGCATTGTTCTATTCCGGCCATATGGCATGCAACACAATCAAGTGATATTGGTGTATAGCCATTGACGACAAATCGAGCACAGCCCGATCTTTCCAAGTTGCCGACGCAAAGCTGGCAACAGCGCACACAGATAAGTTAACTGAATGTAAAATCAGCAACAATAGCGATAATGTAAGTAAAATAAAAAATATCAACAAATTTTAAACCACTAATATAAAGTCAGTATATTTTACAACTATTTTATTGTCATAGTTTATATAAACTATTTGCTGCCGAGTGAGACATGTTGACGAGGTGGCCGAGTGGTTAAGGCGATGGACTGCTAATCCATTGGGGTCTCCCCGCGTGGGTTCGAATCCCATCCTCGTCGGTATCTTTTTTTGAAAATAAGCGTCATAAAAACGGCATATACATTTATAGCTTATACAAGTTCTATGAGTTTCGTGTGCGTGTAAATTCTAGTAAATATCATGCTGATATACAAAAGGTCAATATTAATTATAGACATATACAGTGGAACCTCTCTAAACAGGACAGCAAAAAAACACCTGTGATCTTATTTTTCATCAGTTTCTTGCCTCTTGGTCATTTATTTCACGTGATAATGTAGGTTGTGATAGCTTAGCACACAACCAAGGCTCAGCATGATCAAATCTGATTTACAGTGAAACCTCTCTAAGCCGGACACCCTGGGGACCTCCCAGGGTGTCCGCAGGGTGTCCGGTTTAGAGAGGTTTCGCTGTATACACCAGGCGCGGATCCAGGATTTCGGGGGCGGGGGGGGGGGGGGGGGGGGGTGGTGGGTAACTATTTTGCAATACTTGACTATAGTCAAGTATTGCAAAATAGTCGACCGAGCGGAGATCGGGATAGCGCTAGGGGGGTTCGGGGGCATTCCCCCCCCCCCCCCGGAATTTCTTTTGAAATCTACATCGCATGTCCTGCATTCTGGCGCATTTTGGAGCACATGATTTTTGATTCAAAACGTTTAAATTTGTATAATGTTTGTAAACCCACATTGTAGCCTACATATGAGTTGTATTGAACCTGTACCAATAGTTGGGACTAGCAACAACGTTTAAAATGCTTGAAAAATAAACTGTGGTTACTAATTTAATTGTGCTTGTTTTGTTTAAAGTGTTAATATTTCAACTAGTGAAAACTGGAAACTTCATTAACATGTGAAGTAGCAGGCCCTATGACCATATCAATCGAAAAACCAATTATATTTTACAAATTTTCGTTACCCCACCCACCCACCCATTTCCGTAGACTATTCGAATAGGCTTTATTCAAATTATTGTTTACCCTAGTTTCTCGACCAATGAAAGCAGAGAATTTCGTCTCAATTAATCGCATATTGCGACGCTTTCGCCAATATCTATTAACTTAATAATTAAATGTTCAATAAATCAGCAGTTATATTTAGAGCCACATATCCCGCCTTGTTGACGTAATTTCCTATGACGCCCGTCATGTGTCACTCAGTGTCACTGCCAATCACGCAATAGTATAATAAGCTAGTTATAGTTCACATATTGAATTTTAAATAAACTAATTCGCTACGAGATTGATTTATTAAAAAATCAATATGTGAACTATAACTATTAGTATATATATTCTACTGAAATGGGTGGGTTGGGTTATGTTTTGCAAATGAGTCATTTACTGCTACTAGGTCCGAGTCTTCCACCTGTGGGTGCGTTTATGCTTTTTAAAGGTACATGCCCACTCAGTAGGCACATACTCACTGTTATTTATAGGAATTAAATAAGTGTATAATTGTGTCACTGTTCCACCAGTTCTAAAAGTTGTAAGTGCCCGCTATACAGATATAATCATTTAGTAATATTTATTTTACTGATATAGACTCGCGGTGGTATCTGGCTATTTTCATATGCAAATGAGGCATGATATTTTTTTAATTATTGATACAAATTAAATGCGTCACCTGAAAAAATAATATTTTAGACATATAAAGTATGATCATCATTGCACATCAAACAATAAATACAGAAAATAAATAGTAATGTCCATTAACATGTTAAGGAAACACGGTTATCGCCCCTGATATTAGTGTGGAAATGTACGTCTGATATAAAATGTATAATACTGCCAATCAATACGTGGGATAATGGTGAATGAATGTTTATTTTGCCAGAAAATGTCTCAGATGATGTATCTGATATAAAGAACATTTTGTGCCTACTGAGAGGGCATGCGCCTTTAAAAGAACGTGTGTACTGTACATAGCGAGCATACGTATTAACCATGTATGGCCCGTACCATGTTTATGACGATGTGACATGTCTGATATGCCAACATTTCAGAAATAGATAAAATAAAACGGTGCGATTGGTTGACTTCTTGAATTTCCCTCATAATCGAATGTTTTGTGATGTTCTGTGGCCTATGTGGGTGAGGAAGGGGTGTTCGTTCCATTTTTTTTGAAGACTTTACACGTGGTTTGTAAGTCTGCCTTGGAGCCATTGTTATGTACTTGTTCGTCAAGTGTCCAACCGTTTTGGGAAAAAATCTGTCTGAATTGCAGTTAGAATCCCGTTTTGATTCGCGTAAGATAACGGGGATCTGCGCTTCGGAAGTGCGAAAACTCATGACACAAATGTTATACTCTAATATATAATTTTCTAGCGAAGGTTATATCCTGAACTGATCGAAAGATTAAATATTGTATTTCTAAAACTCAATTTACACATTCAGAATTAATGTTCTACCAAGTTTAATATTTACGAATATTTCTTTATTAACAGCTTTGATGAATGTAGGAAATGAGGGAATTTCAAAAAGTAATTTAGGCTAGTATTTTGTTCTGTAAATTTGAAAATAAAACCAATAATCATATATTGTTATCAATAGTTTGTGTTGAATCAGCAGTGATGTATTCACACTATATAACACACTTTGTAAAAAAAATCACCGTGACAGCGAATTCCCAGCTACAATTTTTTCAAATTAACATTTTATTGCTGGTCTTTTACAATAACATACATTCTCATATATATGTATAACACCATATAACTACCGTATGTGAATACACGTACCAGGCCCGTAGCCAGACCTGTTTGAAGGGGGGGGGGGGGTGTCGTTTCGAAGGCCCAAGGGGCCTGAGGTATCTAGGGGGGTCTAGCAGAAAATTGGACATCGAGGCTAAAGACCTCCAGGCTGGGCGGAGGAGTGGGGGGGGGGTGGGGGTGTCGTCAGACCGCTCCGACCCCCTGGCTACGGGCCTGCGTATACCCATATTGGGAAATAGTTTATACGTTATATGTTTATATGTTTGCAATATCGAAAGTGTAGTTTTGTTCATACATCATGTGATATCTAACTAGTTACGAACGGTAAACATGTGAAACTGGGATCGGCACCGGTCAGACAGGAAAATGAATATTATTATATATTTGTAAAATAATGTGTGTGAACCCAGTTGTAGCCTTCATATGAGCCTTCATAGCTTTCAAAATTTCGGAAAAAACATACTACATGTATTATATAATGTATGTACTTCAAAAGTAGTTTTGACCAGTGCAGCCCCGGAACAGCATGCGTACCACCACTGCCCACCGTCTGGATTTTTCATGAACAATTACAGGCCCGTAGCCAGGGGGGTCGGAGCGGTCGTCGACCCCCCCCCCCTCCGCCAAGCCTCGAAGTACACTTTTTTAGCACCGAGGTCCGCTTTTTTAGACCCCCCTATATACCTCAGGCCCATTGGGCCTTCGAAACGACCCCCTCCCCCTTCAAATTTTCGTCAACTTTCGATGTCGTTTAAGGAAAGTGTCGTAAATTTTGTAACACACATCTTCTTAGGTACACACACACTCACATGGCTTTTTTCAATTGTGTATTTATGTTGGAAGTGAGGGTATTGAGAGTGTCCTAATGCTATTAAATAGGCTAAACAGTTAATTATCAATGGTCAGAATTGGATTAAACACCTCCTGGCACTGGCTTAAGCTTAACTCAATGTAAACATGACACAATGATAATGGAAATAGGCAAAATGTGCATAAATGTCGGTGTCGAAATGACAGTCCGAGTCGAACTCAACGACCACCAAGGATAGGGAAAATAATAACATGTATACCTGGAAGGTTGCCACACGACACTGAACTTTGCTGATATTAGTTCAAAATTACAAGACATTGACAAGTGTTGATATCTTGCCCACTCCAAAGTAAGTATTATTTGATATTTTCCTTAATATGAAACGGATTTTGATGAAATATGGCACAGCAAACGCGATTCTTCAAATTCGCAAAAACGACATAAGTTTGGGCCAAAGTACAGAGACCACCAAATGTAGCTTAACAAGACGCGGTTGATGCATCATATTTCATCAAAATCCGTTACGTAATAAGGACAATATAAAATAATACGTACTTTGAATCGGATGGATTCTGGAATGATATTAGGCGAACACGACTATCATAAAAAGTATACATTGCTGTCTAAGACCAGGGGGCATAGCAACCAATTTTAATTGGTGCGGCATATCAGTATGGAGTATAGAATACTAGAATACCGCACCGCTACCAAATAATAATTTAATCCTTAATAGGTACGGAAATGAATGTATCACACGTTTTTTTCACATAAAATAGGGACTAAATGAACATACATGTACATGTAATATAATATATAAATAGGGACTAAAGGAACATAATATAATATCTGAAAATTACTTGCAAAAAGTGCAGATCCTGATGCGACGGCTCGTTACGAGTCGGCTCATCTGGATCTGCACTGTTTGCATAAACCGCTATAGCGGGCTTACGAGTTCAAAGTGTTAAGACAATTAGTATGATAAATCCTTCTTATCTTTACACAGAATATCCATTTCAAATTAGCGAGAAACTTCAATGCAGCTATAGTAATTGAAACATCGTCTACCTGCAACCCAGTTCGGTTTGCTAGTCTCCTCTAATTGCGAATGAAATGTTGACATGTCCACCACAGTGGACACACGTACACCACACACACTGACACAGTATTGTCATGACCCATTCCTATCTATGGAAGCATGAATTGACCATCGAGATGATGAGATGTTGATATAATTTATCACAACATGTCGACATAAATATCACGACATGTTGACATAACGTGAAACTATGTCGACATGTTGAGATAAATTACGGCGACTTGTTGCGATAATTATCTCAACATGTCGACATGTTCACATATTTATGTCGGGATAAATATTAACACAACTTCTCAACAAGTCGACATAATGTGCCCAATTATGCCATGCAATTCTGTTATACAAAACTATCACGTCATGACGACACGTTGCGATAAATTATATCAACATCTCATCATCTCGATGGTCAATTCATGCTTCCATACCTATCATATACAATGTAGCACTTGTTTGTCCTGTACATGCCACACCTATGCATATGGTATACTAGTGTGACACAGACACAAGGGCGTTGTCAGCTTTTCAGAAGGGGTGAGGGGGGAGTCGAAACACCTGAACCCCCGCCCCCTCCCCTCCCCCCAACACACAGACACTTCACGACGCCCTTGCGACAGCGCCGATATATAAAATGTAGCTTGAAGCATTCAGATAAACTTTGCGTCTACAGAGTATTATACCACCAGATTTCAAATTCAATGCGTATTATATTTACACTACGTGTCTGCCACAATGTAACGAGCGGGCTGTAGTTTGTGTGCATGAACTATTTATAGTGTGTTTGCAAATCGACTGATACTTAATATCCATAACATACATGTACATGGTATTAAAATAAACACAACCGCATGTTTTAAAAGTCAACTGTAGGTTAGTAGGCCTACTTTAGACTTCAACGTGTGATCATGTTTTAAAATGATTGATCTACTGGATACGTCGTAGTGTTTTTTAAAATTCGTAAAATTCGTAAGTAACACATTATGATTATGTATGACTACATGTATATTTCATGTGTAATTTTTAGTTCCGCTTTTGATTTTGTAGCTGAGTTGAGTTGATTTTGTAGTGTGTATTATAGGAATGAATGGCATTTTTGTGCACACAAAGGCCATTCATATGATTCCTTATAATTCCAGCATTTGAAATAAATTCATCAAGAAAATATGTAGAATTGTGTAAATATTTTTGTGCTGGAATTATATATGCTTTGCAACCGGGGCAGTCTGTGTATAAGTCTAATGTATGCAGGTTTTGACATAACTTGCACATGACGTAAGTACATTTAATTTGTTATCCTACTCGATTGTCTATGTTCGTCCGTCCGTCGTCATCCAGTCATCCAAGCCAGTGAGGATGGTACCATTTTGCTTGTAAAAGGCATTACTTCATAGAAAGGAACACTTGGCTTCAATGATAATTACTTCATAAGAGTGATGTGATATTTGAATATAAGATATGTCATTATGTGTATATTGTCTTTTTGTTACTGTATACTACATATATCATGGTAGGCCTACATTGAGTTGCCATCTCCGCACCACATGTTGAAATAACGAACCAATAATTCCAGAAAAGTCACGGGAATACTGGACGAGGCCTTCCGGCCTTCGTCCAGTATTCCCGCGACTTTTCAAAGTTTATACCCCGATAAATTCCACAAAAAGGTCATTCATTCCTATAATGTCTTTTCATATATTAAATATACATGTACCCAAAACATCAATAATACAATAGGTGAGAAAGACAATAAGCTAACAATTTTTTTTACTCCATCTTTATAACGCATTACCAAGGTCCATATGTATTTAATAGGCCGTACTCGGGCGGCCTCGAGACAACGGACTTTCACGAAACAGTCAACCGATTTATAGCATTGTCGCCCATTTCCGAAGTTAGGTAAATGTTAGCCCTCCGCAACGATATATTCCCCGATGCCTATGTCAACGCGCTTTCGAGCTATGGATTATTTTGATTAACACATTTCTGCATTTTAATCTCGTGGTAAGACTTCGGGCATATTTGTGTCATTGGCTTTCCCGATGACGCGTCATCTGGTACCGTTTCATAAATTCGCTGACAATATAATCAGGTGTCTGGCTGGTAACCAATCATGTAACGTGACGCTCACGCGTTACTCTCCACGAATATCAGCCGATCGTCGTCTTCGGGGGAAACCCATCAAGATTAGACAACATGATGAATCCCCGAGAAATGATAGAAATGTCGCAGGCACGGATACAGAAATAATTGCAGGGGGGGTGGTCTGTAATTAAAATTCGGCATAGCCGACCTCAGCTAGCGCGAAATCGTAAAGTGGGGAAATTTTTAGATGCCAGATCGCCGCAGATGCGATTTCCTGACACATAGGCCACGAAAAAAGTCATCCAACTATTCAAGTATTGTAGATTTTCGTCTTTTTTTTTTGCCGGGAGCGTGGGGGGTGTCCGGACCCCTGGACCCCCCCCCCCATATCCGCGCCTGTGTCGGTGCGATTCAATTGTTGACAAAATAATACATAGCTTGAAAACGAGTTGACATAACGCATCGGGGAATATATCATTGAGGAGAGCTAACATTTGCATAACATGTCATCTGCAATAGGTGACAATGCTATAAATCGGTTGACTGTTTCGTGAGAGTCCGTTATCTCGAGGCCGTCCGAACATGGTCCATTAAAACCTAGCGGCCTTGGTAATGTGCCGGGGGGGGGGGGGGTCCGGACCCCCTTGACCCCCCCCTGTATCCGCGCCTGCACAGCTTGTTCTTTATAGGAATTAAATAAGTGTATACTTGTGTCACTATTCCACCAGTTCTAAAAATTACGTGTGCCCTCTATAACGATATAATTTAGTAATATTTATTTTACTGATAGTGACGCGCGGTGGTATCTGGCTATTTTCATATGCAAATGAGGCATGATATTTTTTAAATTATTGATACAAATTAAATGCGTCACCTGAAAAAAATAGTATTTTCGACGGATTATAGAGTATGATCATAGCACATCAACAAATAAATACATATAATACACATTAATGTTCGTTAACACTTTAAGGAAACACGGTTATCGCCCCTGATATCAGTGTGGAAGTTTACGTCTGATATACTGTATAATAATGCCTATCTTTACGTGGCGAAATGGTGAATTAATGTTTATTCTGCCAGGAAATGTCTCAGATGATGTCTCTGATATAAAGAACATTTTGTGCCTACTGAGTGGGCATGTACCTTTAATGTTGCTGTTTCAGGGCAAAATGACGACGCCACTGAAATCGCTGGTCAAGGACGCGATTGACGCAATTCCATGGCAGATGCACCTACAACCCACGCTGCCGGCGACGGCGGTATCACGTGTGTTACACGAGCCCGCGATTCTAGCAGGGTACCGCGTTCCTCACCAGCCCTGGAGCTACTATGTGAAGAGCATTTTTCAGGTAACTCGTGATCCATTGACCGACTGCACGGTGACTGATCCACAAGTGTGGCGGGGATGGTAAACTGGTTAAAGGAGGTATAACCAGATTATATTTCCGCTGTACGTGTATGTAATAACTATTTTTAATAAAATAAAACAAATTTCACAACGATCCGACCATTAATGGTCGTTATTTTGTCATGTGTGTATGCCTATCCACCGTTGGGACAAATCCGGAGTGCATGACTAACCTCCCTTTGCTGGTTCACATCGGTTATTTCCCTTCGCTTGGTCACGTGAAAGAACTTAAACTGTATCGCTAGAAACATCAAGTTGGAAAGTGTGCCAACCCCACACTGATGATGCCCCCATTGCTAGCCTTTATAACACTATTGATCTGGTGTGAAAATATTAATATTTTTTTGCCTTTTATTACTCTGACTCCCTGCTAGTTTCTAAACATACTTAGGATGTTTTAACCATTTTACCATCACCGTCACACCACGTGTTATCTACATGTGGACAGATCAATAGCAAACTGATGTATTAGGCGTAATTTTTGACACTAACTGAATCCTGAAATACTCGGTATCGTCCGCTCCGTAAAGTCACATCTGAAAGATATTGGGATGGAAATACTATGAAAGTATTTTCATATCAAAGGCCGGGATTGAACCCATGAGCTGCAGTATTGGGGTACAATGTGCTACCTTTACGCAATCAACCTATCCGTCCCTGGGCAAGGAATTCCTGCTCATTTCCAAGCCTTGCCTGAAAAACCTGATATGTGGCTTATGGGCTTATGGGTTATGCGACCAGTGTAGCCCCAGATCAGCCTGCGCATACGCGCAGTCTGATCAGGGTCTGCACCGTTCGCCATTACACCAAGGCATATAAACAACTGGTGCGGGCAACTGTCCAGAGAAAATAAATATGCGTGTGCCACGTTTTGCTGCCGACGATCTTGTGGCCATTAAGCGCATTAAATCTTAAAAATATTTAAATGTAAGTAATTTTTCATCAATAACAAAAAATCACCATCCCTATTTTTTTATTTGTTGAAATTCCATCAAATATTGATTTTATTGCGAAAAAACTATGGGGCTAAAACTAGATTTGTTTTTAAATATTTTTTTATTTGTTGACCGATTTTCAAAATCTAACTTTTGTTTTCTAAGTTACATCATTTCCAAGCTATGTAGCCATGTTTCTTAGTTCCCAACAACATTGGTTTTTAACTCCTCCCCCAGCGCTTTCATCTCTTTTTTCCCCTTGTTAAATTCTCATAGGAAAATCGTTTTTTCGCTACAAAGTCAATATTTGATGGAATTTCATCAAACAAACAAAAAATGGGGAGGGTGCCTTTTTTTGTTATTGGTGAAAAAGTACTTACATTTAAATATTTTTTAAAATTGTATGTGTTTAATAGCCAAATGTTCGTCGGCAGAAAAACGTGGAACAGACAGTAGGTAAGGAGGGCCGTTTGTTTTTGTCAAATACTACTAGCCAGCTGTATGTGCCAATATTATAGGAATGAATGGCCGTTTTGTGGAATTTATCGGGGTATAAACTTGGAAAAGTTGCGGGAATACTGGACGAAGGCCGGAAGGCCTCGTCCAGTATTCCCGCGACTTTTCCAAGTTTATATCCCCGATAAATTCCACAAAAAGGCCATTCATTCCTTATAATTCCAGCATTTAAAATAAATTCATCGAGAAAATGTGTTTATTTTCCGTTTTCTTAAGAATTATTTTAACTGCGCCTGACGGTTACGGAAAGTAGTTCAGCATGGAGTTTACTGGGATATAAATTTTGGACAGAGACTTGCTACGGACCAATCAAATTTTAGGGAATTGTGTAAATATTTTTGTGCTGGAATTATGGTGGAATAGGTTCAATATTTGGTACTTATTGCTGTTGTTATTGCTGCAGGCACATGGAAGTCAAACGCCTAAAGTACGCAAATGACGCCTGAAGCACACGATGGATCGAACTTGAACATTTTGTAAACGGCCAAAAAAGTATAGGGTCGGCGGCATATTCTTAGGCAGGGTCGGGTTGCCGCACCACAATATAAGGTTTGATAACGTTCAGCCGTGTGCAGACGTTTGCTGTGGCCCGAGGGAACTGTTTGACCCGCAGCCTTGGGGTTCAAACAGTTCCCTCGGGCCACAGCAAACGTTTGCACACGGCTGGACATGATCAAACGTTATTGTTACATTTCCAACAAAAAACTGATGTAATTTGAGCATTATATTCAGTATTTTCAGTACTTTTATAAATCGTCCCATTCAAGTAGATAATTTTCGGTATTCATATTCCGGGGCCGCGTCATGAACGTCATGAAGTAGTGACGTCATGAAGGCACTTGGTCTACGCGCGGCCCCGGAATGAGCATTGCCTAAAGTTATATGCAAACAGCACGCGCTATATATGTGCAAACAACGAAAACCATGTAACAATACTTGTTTAGTAACACGCGTCATGCTTCTAGCAAGGAATATATATCGTTATCAGGCTACGGGAGAGCGCTTTTTTATCAGGAGCGCAGGCACATATATACATATCGTTCGTTCGGCTTATATTTAAGGATGGGAATTGGCTCGAACACCTTCCATACCCGGTATATCAATATCAAGGTGTATGATCACGTGGTACTAACAACAACAAAACGTACCGATTCAAAATACGCATTCATTTATAGTGTCCTTATTACGTAACGGATTTTGATGAAATATGGCGCATCAAACGTGTCTTGTTAAGCTGCATTTTGGTGGTCTCTGTATTTTCGCCCAAAGTTCTGTCGTTTTTGCGAAGAATCGATTTCTGTGTCCTTATTACGTAACGGATTTTGATGAAATATGGCGCATCAAACGCGTCTTGTTAAGCTGCATTTGGTGGTCTCTGTATTGTCGCCCAAAGTTCTGTCGTTTTTGCGAAGAATCGATTTCCGTGTCGGAGACACGGACATCGATTCTTCGCAAAAGCGACATAAGTCTGTGCCAAACTCCCTGGACCACCAAATGCAGCTCATGAAGACGCGTTTGCTGCGCCTTATTAAAAAAAATCCGTTGCATATTAAGGAAAATATCAAATAATACTTACATTGGAGTGGGCGACATTGTTGTTGTTGTAACCACGTGATCATGCACCTTGAATATACTCTGGTTCTCTTTATGTTATGGTTCTCTTTATGTTTCAGTTCCACAACGAGACAATCAATGTCTGGACCCACGGGATCGGTTGCCTAGTGATTCTCCACCAGATGTATGGCTACTTTCATGAGTTTGATCTCCAGACAGATAAGATCTTGCATCTTCTACTTGCGTTCGGCATAACTTGCATCATTGGATTATTGGCCAGTGCTGGCGCGCATTTATTGCACGCAAAGTCCCCGTATGTTCACTATGTCGCATTTATGACGGACTACATTGGTGCAACGTTTTGCAGTTTCGGAACAGGAATTTCCGCTTTTTATGGACTCTCCCACAATGGCGTATACGACACATTCAATGGGATTTTCCTACCGTTTATTGCATTGGTGTCGTACGGTAACTTCGTCAATCTAGCTATGGCGAAACTTTGGTATGGACATGAGCCGCACAACATGACAAGGAAATACATGTTTCTAGGGAGTATGTCTATATTGGCTGTGGTTTCAATGGCGCCTTTCATTCCTAGATATGTTTCGTGTTATTACGACGACACATGTTCAATGATGTCATTGAATCACATCACGCTCATTTGCGTGATATTCGCGCTTGAGGCGATTGCGTTTGCCGCGCACCAACCGGAGAGAACATGGCCGGGAAAGTTTGACATCTTCGGGCACAGTCATCAAATCTTCCACGTACTCATCGTCGTGACAGACGTGCTGCAGCTGGACGCGATCTACCAGGACCACAAGCGGGGAGTCTGCGCCGAGTGTGAACCGGATATTGTGATGTTTGGAGGTGTGATGGCACTCCTGTTTGTGGCGGACGCTTGTACGCTGTTTTATCTCGCGCGCCGTATTCCGGCATGTCTGCGTTCCGGTCATGAGGCGAATGACTAGAACCACATGTGAAGGATTGAGCGAATGGCTCTCTCACACGTATGGAACACCAACTCTACATAAACTTAATGTTTGCTCTAAATAATTAGAGCCAGCATTAAATATTTAGAGCTAGCTCCAAATAATTTGCAGAGCTCTCTAAATAATTTGGAGCTAGCTCTAAAGATTTAATGCTAGCTCTCATGGTTTAGAGCTAGCGATAATGATTTGAGTTTATGTAGATTCGGCGTTCCAGGAACACCAAATCTACATAAACTCAAATAATTAACCCTTTCAACCCTAAGGAACTGGAATGGACTGTGATATGCTAATGCTCCAACCAATCCAATGGTCACAAAATGATTTTCAGATTCGTCCATTTATGAACGTGGGTGTTTTTGTTCTAAGAAATATTAAAATTACTTTCAAAAAGTGCAGATCCTGATGAGACGGCTCGTTACGAGCCGGCTCATCTGGATCTGCACTTTTTGCATAAACCGCTATAGCGGGATTTCGGCTAGCTCTAACTATTTAAATGTAGCATTCATTATTATAATAGAAGTTGCATATACACAATATATACCATGATACGGGCAGTGCTTAACGTGCCTCCCGTGACCATATGTATTGGAAACATAAACAACAAAGACACAATGTTTGGGGTAAGGCCATGGTGCCAGCAACTTAGCAACTTACTTTATGGAGGAATGTGACAGACATCGAACTGATTTGTAGATTGATCTCAGCAAGAGACCGCACTTAGATTGGATCAAGTCGAAGGTTCACCAATCCCGCCTGTGACTATACAGTGCGTGATATGGTCTGAGTATATTATGACTTTATAAATATATCCCTGCCTTCGTCTTGAGCCGATCCACAGCGCTCGGGTTTGGAGAGCACAGTCCAGCCATCTCCGCGTGGAGATGCCCGATTATTACATGGCTCGGGTTTGGAAAGCATATTCCAGCCATCTCCGCTGGAGATGCCCGATTACCAGCGTGGTATAGTGCAATTTTCTGCATAGTTACTTGCTATTCCGCGAGTTCGAGTCTGTCACATCCGCCACTAAAGTCTGCCGACTTTTCCTCCATAAAATGGTTATTCATTATGAGCAATATTTTTATATTTATTTATATTAAGTCTAATAACTTTGGATCGGATTATAATTTTTGCATGCGGTTTTCTGCATGTGGTTTGTATTCATTATATATTAGTTTACAAAACTAGTATATTTTAAAATTATTGTTTTCTATTTTTCACATACAGAGGTGTGCCTGCCCATGAGGTATCGGTACACTGTTCATATTCCACTAGTCTACTCGGACAGTGCAGCATGTATTACTAAGTAAACACATTTTATGAAAGGTTTCCGGTGTTTTGCAGTTTTATAGCTTAACCCTTTGAACCCACAGATCATTATAATGTTTGCATGGGGTCACATATAATAATAATAAAACAAATAATTTTAAAATATATTTTGCAAACTGATAGATAATGACAATACAAACCACGTGCAGAAAGCACGTGGTTTGTATTGTCATTATCTATCAGTTTGCAAAATATATTTTAAAATTATTTGTTTCTATTTAATTCACATACTGAGGTGTGCCTGCCCATGAGGTATCGGTACACTGTCCATATTCCACTACTCGGACAGTGCTACTCTATTCCATTCAATTCAGAATATGATCTAATAAACTGCGATGTTATCAAGACAGCAAATGTATGTTCTGCGTTATATTAACGTGTTGTTTAAATGTTTAAATATGTTGCGCAGTGCTTGAATAGTTATGACAATCATGTACATGTATTACTAAGTACATACAGTTTATAAAAGGTTTCCGGTGTTTGTAAGTTTTATAGCTTAACCCTTTGAACCCACATTCGGCGTGTTTCGGCTTTTATCGGTATAACTATATATGAACGGCGCTGGTAATACTGACTACATTACACTGATCACTTAATTTGAGATTAAATGACGTCATTTGCTTTCAAGTTGTTCGATTGGATTCGGCTTATATTTAAGGGTGGGAATTGGCTCGACGTTGTTATTTATAGTGTTCATATAGTTATACCGATGAAAGCCGAAACACGCCGCCGAATGCCCGTGTTTGAACCCGAAAGCCCGCTATAGCGGTTTATGCAAACAGTGCAGATCCAGATGAGCCGGCTCGTAAAGAGCCGTCTCATCAGGATCTGCACTGTTTGAAAGTAATGTTCATACTAATCTGAAAACCATTTTCTAACGGTTGGATTGGTGGCAAAAGTAACATATCAAAATCCACTCCAGTTACTTAGCGGTTAAGGGTTAACGTGAGTGAGTAGGGTAACCCTTTTGAATGGGACAGTTTCTTGGTGCTAGGTGGAGTATTTCACCCGTGATTTCCCTTTGTCAAGATGGCTAGATTTTGTTACAATGATAAGAATGTGCAAGTTGGTCATGGCTTACAGATGTTGGAAATATCCTGAGGTACCATGGTGCCAGGCCTATACCACACCAAAGTCACTTGGCCCCATTCCCCTAAAAGTAATAGGATTAGGAATAATCTTATTACTCATATTAGGGATATAACCAGATTCAACTCGCATACAAGAATGCCAACACATATACGTGATGGCCATACCAGTAGCCTATTTCATCAACATTGCAAAGTATACTTTACTAGCAAAGTATACTTTGAGGGAGTAATCATTTATTTTTCCTGAAATGCATTATTTCATATAGAACTAACAAATGCATATATTTCGTGATTAAAAGTATGCAGAATTATTACACTGAATTTATTACATTATCACAGCCAAATTGGCTATAATAAAATTAATAAATTTATCATAACATTGAAAATTTCTCCCTCAAAGTATACTTTGCTACTAAAGTATACTTTGCAATGTTGATGAAATAGGCTACTGGTCTCCGGTCGGGATTCATGCAAGGATGAATCAAGGATGAATCCCGATCGTTAAATTACCCATCACATGCTGCCAACTAATCACAGGGATGGGTTGCTTGTGGCATAGGCGTTAGAACACCTGACTTCCAATCCGGGGTTTGTGGGTTCAAACCTCGCCGAGGGCATCGACAAATGCTTTCATAGTATTTCCATCCCACTGGTCTGTCGGATGATACTTTGCACTGTGGTCACCGTCTCTATATGACCTTAGCTGTTGCTGGAATGTTAAACCCGTTCTCGACCAACCACCCAAGGTGGTCACAGGTGGAAGGGGGAGGCTGTGATCAAGTCTCGTTAACTTAGGCCATGTGGTTGTTGAGAAAAAGACGCAATGGCTAACCGAAATTCTGACGCGGACGCGGACGACGCCGGAGTGGTGACAATAGCCCTCTCAAAGCTACCTAAACGTTACTGTGCACATATAACAAGGTGTATGATCACGTGGTACTAACAACAACAACAACAACAACAAGTACTGTAATTTCCAGAATCCATCTGACTCGAAGTACATATTATTTTATAGTGTCCTTATTACGTAACGGATTTTGATGAAATATGTGGCATCAAACGCGTCTTGTTAAGCTGCATTTGGTGGTCTCTGTATATACGCCCAAACTTTTGTCGTTTTTGCGAAGAATCGATTTCCGTGTCTCCGACACGGAAATAGATTCTTCGCACGATTTCCGTGTCTCCGACACGGAAATCGATTCTTCGCAAAAACGACATAAGTATGGACCACCAAATGCAGCTCATGAAGACGCGTTTGCTGCGCCATATTTCATCAACATCCGTTGCATATTAAGGAAAATATCAAATAATACTTACGTTGAAGTGTGCGACGTTGTTGTTGTTGTAACCACGTGATCATGCACCTTGTTTAACATTGAAACCAAACTCTATTGAGATCAAGGCCACTAGTATATGTATATGGGACACAGCTGAACATCGATCTTACGGTACTGGCAAACAATAATAGTCATCTCCGTAAGATTAGTCCATGTTCGTGTTGCTGTTCGTACATGTAGTTAGGTTACGTCAATGACTGAGAGCGTAGGCCCAGATCAGGCGGATGGATGTGCAGGCTGAGCTGGGCCTATGCTGGTGGCAAACGTCGCAATGTTCATTTGTCAGCCAACAACCTATAAGTAAAAGTTCAGTCGAGACGGATATAAACATTTTGTATGTCTATATTTTTATTGGGATCGATTTCGTAGTCAGCTGGTACACAGCAAGATATAGAAACACAACACAAGCAAACTAATATTAAACTAAATGGTGAGTACATTAAACACCGTGTATGCATTCATATAGAAAGTCATTATATGTGACATTTTAGATGTGTGATACGTATAATGTCGACGTATTAATACTGAGCCTGTATTTATAACAGCCATATAAGTATTTGCCAAAACTACATCAAATTACATTTATATAAACAGTTGTTGGAAATAATTACAGTGCCGATGCGGAATGTTGATCATTAGCAATTTACGACATATTTCAATGTCCTGCACATAATTGTAATTCTACAATACTCTAGCTTTTCGACTTCTGGAATGGCATACAGTGTAGACTGTTAGTGTTACGACCGTTATAATTTCACAACTGCCAAACTGTACATAAAGAGTCCCCTAATCAGTAGCATTTAGTGACGTGTTTTGATTTTCATGGCTATTTTTGTTTTATTTATCCGATATTTAGATGGTTTATAAACACACTTATGGCAATTGTAGCCATTTTTGACATTTGTCACCTTTCAGAAGTTTGTAAGTGCAAAAGATAACCATTTAAACCCTACATATCATAAAGCCACCATTGCAAACACTGAATATAGAGGAGTTGACTTCTAGATCTGCAGTGTTTGCCATTATGTTTAAGAATTTGAAACAATACCCCATTTTGATTAATGACACAGTCGAACATGATGAATTAATATACCATGCTATATGTTTAAAGGTGAAAGGATTAAACTAGCAAATGATTTCGTACCGATATGGTGACCGTGTTAGAACATAATTAGCTCGTGCATTCAAAATGGGATTTCGCCCTGAAGAGGGTATTAAAATCCTATAACACTAGCCTTAAGCATGTAAATGAGACCGCTACAGGCTAAACGTCAGTACAGCTTCAATATATTGCACTGTGCTTATGCGTTAAATAAAATATAACATTTGTGTTGATTTAGTATTATATTTATTAAGCTCGTTGAATGAATTCAAAAAATTCTTACCTAATCAGTAACTCGTTTAATAAATATATTGTATTATTGAATAATCGCTCATGTAAGATCATGTGTCGCTCGATTTAAAGTTGGGATCCCACATCCTAGGTTGTAATATTAGTGGACATATTTTTTTGTTCGTCCATTCTTTAGATATGACGTTTTTCCCCGGCAAAATAAACATTAATTTAACATTACCGGACGTGTTAATTCAAGTTGGCATAATTCTACTTTTATATCAAACAAAACAAATAGAGACAATATACACGTGTTTCCGTTAACCTTTTGAGGGAAAGACGATTGTCGCCGCTGATAACAACAGTGGCCATTACGGCCACTGTTTTTATCAGGGGCGACAATCGTCTTTCCCCAAAAGGTTAACTTCGAAACATGTGTATATTTTCTCTATTTATTTTGCATGTGCAATGATCAAACTGTATTATATATCGATATAATATGGATTCAGGTGACGCATTTAATTGATATAAGTAATTAAAAAACGTCCTGCCTCATTTGCATATCAAAATAGCCTGATACAACCGCGCGTCACTATCAGTAATTTAAATAATAATAAGTGATTATATCTACATAGCAGGCACTGGTAATGTTTACAACTGGCGTAATAGTTACACATTTAAACACTTACATACTTATTGTAAAGAGCATGTTGTGCCTAATAGAGGAGACCACAACTTCAAGGGTACCAAGTGACATTGACAGCCGCGTCGATACAAGCCGCTTATGACCAACTTTGGTAGGATTTTTGTCAGGGTAACTTGTCTACGGAGAGTGTTATTATGTCAAACTGCTATGTTGTCTTGTCAGAGTAACTCTGACAAGACAACATAGCAGTTTGACATAATAACACGCTCCGTAGACAAGTTACCCTGACAAGACAACATAGCAGTTTGACATAATAACGCGCTCCGTAGACAAGTTAACACTAACTCAGACAAGACAACATAGCAGTTTGACATAATAACACGCTCCGTAGACAAGTTCACACGTTATTCTGACAAGAAGACATACTGGTAGCAGTTTAACATAATAACACCCCAGTACAGAAGTTATTCTGACAAGACAATATAGCAGTTTAACATATAAAGGATAATCCATCGTACATTTTGAATAGCGGGAAATAATATACGAGTGTGCGTCGGCTTCCGCGTAAGCAACGAACAAGCGTAGCGAACGAGTTGCTTGCACGGACGACGACGGACACGAGTGTATTATTTCCGCTATTCAAGCATGCACGATGGAATATCCTATTTATTACACTTCCACGGTGGATATATATGCACATTGAGTCTATTTTTGAGATTATAATCAATAAATTGTGATGTGCGCATAAATAGTTATACAATGACGTGTTTTCCCGAGTTTAGACGTTACGTTGTGTGACGTCAAATGTCATGTAAACTTTTTGAAATCCAAATTACGCAGCTGTTTCTATGAACCAGATATATTTGAGTGCATGTTTGGAATGTGTTCAATCACATTAACATTCTAGATTAGTCGAGATCCTTTCCAAATTTTCAAATAACTTTATTTTGACTGTAATACAAATTAAACATTTTGCATGGTAGCTCGTGGTTTCCAAGAAAACAGGCGTGCAATTACGGGTGTTCTCTTCACGGTGTATTATTTGTAAGGAATTGATTACGGGTTTTCTCTCACAACGAAACCCGTGCAAATATGTTTGAAGAGTGTAATAAAATAATATACTCCCTAGACACGTTCACAAGTTATTCTAACAGGACAGCACAGCAGTTTGACATAATAACACGCTCTGTAGTTACGTTCACACGTTACTCTGACAAGACAACATAGCCGTTTGACATAATAACACACTCTGTAGATACGTTCACACGTTACTCTGACAAGACAGCTTAGCCGTTTGACATAATAACACATCTGTTAGATACCGTTCCAACGTTACTCTTACACGCAAAAAACATTAGCAGTTTGAGATAATAACACGCTCTGTAGATTGGTTACAACGTTTCTCTGACACGACAAAATAGCAGTTTGAGATAATAATCCGCTTTTCTGTAAGATTACGCTTTCAACAAACGTTACTTTCTGACAAGTCAACATAGCAGTTTGAGATAATAACAACAGCTCTGTTAGATAGGTTCACATTGTTACTCTGCAGGACAACTTAGCAGTTTGGACATAATAGCACGCTTTCTGTAGATAAGGTTCAACACGTACTCTGACTAGAAAAAACATAGCAGTTTGACCATAATAGCACGCTTGTAGATATGTTTTCACACGTTACTCTGAAACTCAGGACCAAACATAGCAGTTTGACATAATTTGCAGCTTCTGTAAGATAAGGTTAACACGTTACTCTGACTAGAAACATAGGCAGTTTAGTTTGACATCTACTAACCACGCTTCTGTGATAGCTTCACACGTTAACTTGGACAAAGACAACATTTAGCAGTTTGACATAATAACACGCTCTGTAGATAAGGTTTCAACACGTTACTTGACAAGACAACATAGCAGTTTGACATAATAACACCGGCTCTGTAGATAGGTTCAACACGTTTACTTGACAGGCAACATAGCAGTTTGACTACTATCACGCTTGTAGTTTGGTTCACCGTTACTCTGAAAAGACAAATAGCAGTTTGAGATAATAACACGCTCTGTAGATAGGTGCACACGTTACTCTGTACTAGGACAACTAGCAGTTTGACATAATAGGCACGCTCTTTAGATACGTTCACACGGTTCTCTGACAAGGACAACATAGGCCGTTTTGACATATAACAACACGCTGTAGATAGGTTCACCACGGTCACTTGATAGACATCTAGCAGTTTGACATACTAGCCGCTCTGTAGATACGTTCACACGTTACTCTGACAAGCAACATAGCCGTTTGACTTATAACAGTCTGTAGATAGGTTCACAGTTACTCTGACAAGACAAACATAGCCGTTTGACTATAACAAGCTCTGTAGATGGTTACACAACGTTCTCTGAAAGACAAACATAGCAGTTTGACATAATTAACACGCTCTGTAGATAGGTTCACGTTATTCTGACAAGACAATTAGCCGATTTGACATTAATTAACACCGCTCTGGTGGATAGGTTTCACAGCGTACTTCTTGACAGTCAGACAATTAAGCCGTTTGACTTAAATAACACGTCCTTTGTAGATAGGTTACACTTCGTGACTGGACAAACAAATAGCCGTTTGACATTAATAAACGCTCCCTTTTTGATAGATAGGTTGTTTCATCACGTTTACTATTGACAAGAACACAAAATAGCCGCCTTTATAACATATATTAACCCACTTGCTATGTTTTAGTGATAGGGTTCACCACGTTACTCTGACAGAACAACATTTAGTCCAGTTTGAAAAAATAACACGCTCTGTAGATAGGTTCACACGTTTACTCTGACTAAGACACATAGCAGTTTTGACTTAATTAACACGCTCTGTATATAGGTTCACACGTTATTTCTCTGAACAAAGACAACATAGCAGTTTGACATAATAAACACGCTCTGGTAGATAGGTCACACGTTACTCTGACAAGACAACATAGCAGTTTGACATAATAACACGCTCTGTAGATAGGTTCACACGTTACTCTGACAGGACAACATAGCAGTTTGACATAATAACACGCTCTGTAGATAGGTTCACACGTTACTCTGACAGGACAACATAGCAGTTTGACATAATAACACGCTCTGTGGATACGCTCACACGTTACTCTGACAGGACAACATAGCAGTTTGACATACTAACACGCTCTGTAGATAGGTTCCACGTTACTTCTGACAAGACAACATAGCAGTTTGACATACTAACACGCTCTGTAGATAGGTTCACACGTTACTCTGACAAGACAACATAGCAGTTTGACATAATAACACGCTCTGTAGATAGGTTCACACGTTACTCTGCTGGACAGGACAAAATAAGCAGTTTGACATACTAACACGCTCTGTAGATAGGTTCACACGTTACTCTGACAGGACAACATAGCAGTTTGACATAATAACACGCTCTGTAGATAGGTTCACACGTTACTCTGACAGGACAACATAGCAGTTTGAGATAATAACACGCTCTGTGGATACGCTCACACGTTACTCTGACAAGACAACTTAGCCGTTTGACATAATAACACGCTCTGTAGATACGTTCACACGTTACCATAACAAGACAACATAGCAGTTTACAACCTCAGACAGCTACGGCGTTCCATATGACAGCATTGTTATACAATATGCTTGCTGACGTCTGCGAAGTATCAACTAGAATGAAGTAAACAATGGCACTACACGGTCGCACGCTCTCACGAATGGAGGTGCCGGTCGAAATGAGGATCCCCGCCATAATGACGGCATATCGCCCCACCGATCAATCGTGGGGCGCCTACTTCTGCAGCATATTCCAGCTACACAATGAGACGGTTAATATATGGACGCATCTGATTGGCTGCATCTTGGTGATATATCAGACGGTATACTACTTCAATATATACAACTCGGCACACTCTGAATTACGTTGGACAACCATCGGGTTTGGCACATGTATTTTTATGACAAATGTCTACAGTACAATGGCCCATCTTATACATTCAAAATCCGTTTTCGTTAACTACGTCGTTTTCATGTTTGACTACTTAGGTGTCGTGTTCTGGTTATTCGTTAAGGGATACCTTGTATTGTATGGTGTTTCTGACAAGGGTGCGTATGAATACTTTGGAAACACATATTTACCCATACAGTTTGTATGTACGTATATTAATTGTGTCAACATTGTGTTCGCCAAGCTCTGGTATGGACATGATATTGGACATTCCACGCGCAAGAAAATGATGCTAATACCAATGTTTGCTCAGGGATTCTTAAACACGGCTCCATTCATACTAAGATATGCCAATGAAATACTGTCGGACGCCGGGAGTATTAGTTCTATAAATGATATGACCTTAGTATTGGTCATATTTATACTACTTTCAGTCGTTTATACATTACACCAGCCGGAGAAAATGTATCCAGTGAAATTTGATATATTTGGACAAAGTCATCAAATATTCTACGTTCTGGCTGTAATTAACCAACATTTACAGTTTAGAGTTATGCATATTGACTTTCAGAATGGCAACACCAGTCATTGTAAGCCGGATATTTACTTAATATTTTGTTATGTGTTGTTGCTGAATATTGTTGGAGCAATAACAATATACTGCCTCAGGGTGCATGTATATCACACAGTACGCAAATATAAAATTAAATAGTTTTAATCTTTGATGCATTTTCAAATTTTGTTTCTGCATTTACATAGCACATGAGTAATATAAACATGAAGATGTGGTAACACAGTTAGATCAGGGGCCCGTTTCACTAAACTTCGTAAAACTAAAATGTTCGTTATTAATGTGTAATTTACAGACTATCATAATGTTGCACTTACGAACATTTTAGTACGTAGTGAAACGGGCACAAGATTCGTCCGCATGTACGATCGATAATCAACGAGCTTAAGCTTGTTATCTCCTCGTACATGCGAACGACCGGTGATCTAACTGTCGCTAACAGCATCAGCATCACAATACAATAGAGTAAACCATAGTGTGTGTACATGTATATTGAAACTGGCTAGATGGCTGGGAAACTAAGAAAACAAAAGTTTGATATTGAAAATCGGTCCACGAATTAAAAAGTATTATAAGAAATCTATTTTAGCCCCCATTTTAATATCTCATAGAAAAAAATTTGTTTATCCATTTAAAATCAATATTTTACGACATTTCGTCAAATAAAAGAACATAACTTAACAAATAATATCTTTATTATTAAAACCGCAGACCGCACCATGCTGTATATTATATATATACAGGGTGTCTGCTATAATTCAAAGGTGGCATGCATTGCAAAAGATGATATTCATATGTTGCTGTATTAAGCATCTTTCTAATCATGGTAATGAGAGAAATAAGTACATACTTTTTTTAGAGAAACATATTAAAGAAAAATATGCGATACGTGGTAAAAAGGGCCGGAGAAACTTCACAATGTGGTCGATAACGATATATTGTTAGAGTTGTTTTTAAAAGAATGCAGTAAAACCTGTGAATAAAGTAAGTTCACCGTGGTACATGTATATTCGTTTTTGTGTCAAGACATAACATGTGGAAGTGTTTATACACTGAACAACAATTGTATCATTTGCAGTGGCGGATTCAGGGGGGGGGGGGGGGGGGGGGGGGGGGGCCCGGGGCCTTTCAGGATAAAAATAAAATAAAAAAAAATGTGATTGAAAACCTGATATAGACTTAGATTTAGTTTCTGTAAAGTAACATCAAGTACAACATGTAAAACCAGTTTGCAAATGTAATATGCCCGGTTTTGGCACGATGTAGTTCATTCGTTCACATGTCTAACTAAATATTATATATACTGGTATTCTCGTCTCCCGCATACAAAGAGTAAAATTAACAGTATTTGTACACTGTTTTATTAGATTTATATAATCCTGCTTTCATGACCATCCACTGCATAAAATGCTCCAGAATGCAGGAAATGGCTTCCTAAGTCAAAAAAATTTACGGGGGGGGGGGCATGCCCCCGGCCCCCCCTAGCAAACTCCTTCGCTATGCTCAGTCGTCAACATTTCAATCGGGCCCCCCCTTTCGGGAAATCCTGGATCCGCCACTGATTTGTAGATATGGATATCAACATTTTAGATAAATGAACATCGTATTCTAGCCGACTGAGTGTACATGTAGCCGATACTTCCAATATATTTGTTAATGGGTATACTATCGGAATGGCCGTTTTGTGGAATTTATCGGGGTATAAACTTGGAAAAGCCACTTTCGCAATTGGCGACAAAAATAAACAATTGGCGATAAAAAATTACAATTTTCAATTTTTTTAAAAATTTTTTTTCGAAAATTGTAATTTTTTTATCTCCAATTGTTTATTTTTATCCTATTGGTTATTATAGGAATGAATGGCCTTTTTGTGGCATTTATCGGAGTATAAACTTGGACAAGTCGCGGGAATACTGGACGAAGGCCGGAAGGCCTCGTCCAGTATTCCTGCGACTTTTCCAAGTTTATATCCCCGATAAATTCCACAAAAAGGCCATTCATTCCTTATAATTCCAGCATTTGAAATAAATTCATCAAGGAAATGTGTTTATTTTCCGTTTTCTTAAGAATTATTAACTGCTACTCACGGTTACGGAAAGTAGTTCGGCGTGTGAGTTTACTGGTATATAAATTTTGGACAGAGACTTCTACGGACCAATCAAATGTTAGGGAATTGTGTAAATATTTTTGTGCTGGAATTATTGACATAACACAAAGGTATTCAATCTCCATAAGTTAGGAGAAAGAAACCAGGGGGCCGTTTCACTAAACTTCGTACGACTAAACTATTCGTAAGTGCAAATCTAGGATCGTCTTGAATAATTGTTTACACGAAAACTTTGTTAAAATGAAATTTACAGACTATCGTAAATTTGCACTTACGAACATTTTAGTCGTACGAAGTTTAGTGAAACGGCACACAGGATTGGTTGTTGAATATATTTCACATATTGTAAGATCTCACACAATACGTTACATATTACCAGATTGACAGGAAATGGAAAACCAATACTTTGATGGGAGCTGGATAGTAATATTTGGCTGAACTATAAATGTATTATTGTTCACATATTGGACTTTTAAGGAATTAAATGCTGCGGACCGCAGCATTTAATTCCTTAAAAGTCCAATATGTGAACAATAACTTATGCATATCAGACTGCATGAGTGCTGTAGCAGACAAGGAACTAGGCTGATAATAAATGTCGTAAACCAAGTTTCTCCAGACATTGCCACAAATGGTTGAAATGTGAAATTTACTGGTCATCGCAAATAGCAAGTACATGTATTACTATGCATAACCACACGTTTGTATTGGTCACTTTTCACAATGCAACAATTTCGGTAATATTTGAAGCTTGAAATTGAAATATCACGTACCGACTACATACAAAAGTCTCACAACTCCTATCTACAACACCAGTCATACACAAGTAATCGTGTGAAATCCACGTTTTTGCAAGTGTGGCTGATGTGGTACCGTTGACAAACACCAATAGATATGTAATACAGTGATACCTCTCTAAACCGGACACCCTGAGGTCCCCAGGGTGTCCGGTTTAGAGACGTTACAATGTAAATCCGGCATATGACCAATGATAATAATGTATTTGCATGATTTGCAATCATGAACATACATCGACATCTGAGATAGATGGACAAGAAACCTATCAAAAATAAGATCACATATGCTAGCTTGGTGTTCGGTTTAGAGAGGTTCCACTGTAGTTATAGTTCATATATTGAATTTAAGTAAATGAATTTCGTAGCGAGCTGTAGTTAGCGAGAAATACATTTATTAAAAATTAAATATGTGAACTATAACGTACTTATTGTTTACCAGCCCACTCTCGAAGCTCCGCCCCTAAACGTGATTTCGAATCGCTATACTGGCATGTGATTGGCGGTGTGACACGAAGTAAGCGCGTGTGTGTGCGGTAATGTGCTTTGCGTTTCGTGAACTGATGACACAAGGCGTAAAATCAGTTCTAAATATAGCGGCTGAACATTTAATGATTAATTTGCTAAATGTTGGCATTCGTGTCGCAATATGCGATTATTTGAGACGAAATGCTGTTCTTTCATTGGTCGAGAAACTAGGGTAAACAATAAGTAGCATCACAATAATGCCTGTTTAGAACAAGACATATACTACGCATGTAGCAATACATAGATTCCACTACCGTCTACGTTAATCTTGCCAATATTTCTCAATTTCTTAATTTCAAAATACTTTTCAGTCGTAGTTGATATCTAGCAGCTTGATCATCCGAGTCTGAGCTGTGCTACAGCTCAGACTCAAATTATCAAATTGCTTGATTGCGAGTTCGGATTGCCAAATTGAATGCACGTTCCCTAGCCGATTTCATCACAATTGAAAAGTATACTTATCTAGCAAAGTATACTTGAGGGAGTAATCCTTTATTTTCCCCGAAATGCGTTATTTCACATAGAACTAACGACTGCATATATGTGATGATTAAAAGTATACAGAATTATTATACTGAATGTATTACATTATCACAGCCAAAAAGGCTGTGATAATGTAATAAATTCAGTATAATACAAATTAATAAATTTATCCTTAAATTGAAAATTTCTCCCTGAAAGTGTACTTAGAAAGTGAAATATACTTTGCAATTTTGGTGAAATAGGCTAAGAAATGTTGATAATCTGGGCAATATTAACGCAGCCGGTTGTGTAGCATAGGGGTAATGTTTAGTGCCAGTGTCATGTGCTGCTGTTGTGACTGCTGTAGAGGGAGAATGGTTTTATTATCAAAGTGGAGTCGCTAATTAAATGAAATATATTGTTAAATTACATCAAGCAATACTATTTACAAGCGTTGAAATATAGTAATATATAATGGTGTATTGTCATCTCCTTTAGAACTTCCACACATCCCACGTGACCAATGATACTTGTACAATTAGGCTGCAATGTTTGATATACATATACAACATGCATTTGGATTGTTGACCCTGTCCCAAAATTCAACAGGAATCTGAGGCCCGTTTCACTAAAACGACTAAATTGTTTAGAAGAAAACGGTGTTGATGTGCAATTTAAAGACTATCATAATTTTGCACTTACGAACATTTTAGTCGTACGAAGTTTAGTGAAACGGCCCTCAGGATAGTTGTGCAATTTATCCCGTCAACACAGTGCGTATGTGCCGTGAAACACGGTGCCGTGAAACATTTTTGATATCCAGTCAATACAATTTTTGCATTTTACAGCAATTTGTAGGTGTTGACGGGATAAATAGAATAGTAGGTTAGTGCCGTGAATGGGAAAAATATCTGGCGCGGCACAGAAACGGGATGTGCTCGGCAGAGCCTCGCCCATCCCGTTTCCTGAGCCTTGCCAGATATTTTTTCCCATTCACGGCACTAACCTACTATTCTCTATATATCTTATAATGAAACACAGTGCACTGTACAGTGTAAACTCCCGGCCTGTCTATATTGACTGGAATTATTGTTTTCAATATTTCTGGAACATTATGGTCGAGTGGTAATGCTAGTATCACTCAGTCGGTTTGCTGCAACTGTATTAAGCGGAAGCAAGATCTTTCATTATATACAGACGGGTAGATCGACAGACAGACTGATAAACGTCTGTGATAAAACAATATACAAGTACATGTAATTATAATTTCATAAAACTGCAGGTTTACACCATTTTCATTAGACAATCTAACAAATGATTATGTTACCTAAGGAAAATGCTGTAAATCTGTTCTTGATTAAAATGGAATTGACTCAGCTGTATGCGCTAAAGTATTAAATACAGTGGAACCTCTCTAAACCGGACACCTGCGGGCTCCCCAGGGTGTCAGGCAGGCTTAGAGAGATTCCACGGTAAAACACACAGGTGACTAGTTCTAGACACGCGTGGGTGCGTTACGATCATGAACATACATTATCATTGGTGGCAAAAGGCAATGGAATATATCCAATATAAACACAACTAACTTTTCCATGTGCTCAGTTTAGAGAGGTTTGACTAAAGTAACACATTATATAGGCATGAGGCTGAAGATGTAAATAGTTTAGTAGTATAGTATATATAAAGAGAGAGAGAGAGCTTTGACATCAGATCGACTCTACACCGAGTCGTCCGCCGTTGCAGTAGCTACCGCCATGGCCACGTCCCCGGGGGCTGGTGAAGACGGTCCCACGGCCACCCCCGTCTTCTTCCCCGCCCAGTAGTGTTTAAGGAAGGCGGCGATGGCGGCGACGGTGGTCAACACCAGGACGGACAGACCCACGGGGAGCCCCACCTTCAAACCCAGGTTGTCTTCCTTCTCTCGTAGCACAGGCCGCGGGCTCTCCGTGACTGTAGCGGCTGTTACTGGAGAAATGTGGCTAATGACATTTATGACCGATCAAGCTCCTGATCCGCCTGCATTGTCCTGCCACATCATACGGATATATACCGATTGTTATAAGCATTACATGTGTTTCACTGACTGAATGGCGATCAGTGCAGATCCTGATCAGACTGCGCGGATGCGCAGGCTGATCTGGATCTACGCTTGTCGCAAATGTTATAATCCCATTTTCTCCCGTCATAGCCACATACAGTGTATTGGGTTTTCGAACGAACAGGACCAGGGGCCCGTTTCACTAAACTTCGTACGACTAAAATGTTCGTAAGTGCAAATTTTGGATCGTCTGGAAATGTATATTGATGGATTTACATTTTTTGAGCATATACATATAAATCCAATAATTACATACAAGAAAACATTGTTAATGTGAAAATTACGGATCATAATTTTGCACTTACGAACATTTTAGTCGTACGAAGTTTAGTGAAACGGCCCCCAGATCATGGCATTCTTACTCGATTTCCGAGATAGTCAGATGATTGGGTGGCAACTGTTCGTTTCGGTGGCAAACTTAAAATGTAGTTATTACGGATCGTAATTAACCCCATAAAGGAGAAACATGAGCGAAGATTTAACATGATATTTATTAAACAAACAAGTTTACCAATTTCATAGGAAACTAGACCATGGCGAGTGTCTTGTGTAATCAGTCACCGAGTTGGCTAAATATCCTAGCAACCCTTTCAACACCACACACCTGTATAGTGGTATTGTCAAAAAGTGTAGATCCAGATGAGCCGGCTCGTAACGAGCCGTCTCATCAGGATCTGTACTTTTTGCAAATACTATTTTTTTTGAGAATGAAAAATAATATTTTTTTTGAGAATAAATAACACACGCCCTTTTCATAAATGGACTAGTCTTAAATTAATTTCGTGACGGTTGGATTGGTTGCACAATTAATGTATCAAAATCCATTCCAGTTACTTTGGGGTGAAAATGGTCAAACCACCACAACTGTTAGATTCTATGTATTACATAGTACGCATATACACTGAAGTTGTAAGTGCTGGTCACCGAACATGTTCTCTGTTGATGGATAGTTGACATTGTATATATTACACTGGTGTATTGTGGTGTTTACTGTCTGTTCCACGCTTTCATGCCGACGAACTTTTGGCTATTAAACACATTAAATCTAACAAATATTTAAAAGTAAGTACTTTTTCATCAATAACAAAAAAGTCACCCTCCCCAAAAAAAGTTATTTTATGAAATTCCATCAAATAATGATTTTATTGCGAAAAAACGATTTTCCTATGGGAATTTAACATGGGAAGTCAATTTCCAAAACTTTTCGTTTTTAGATCCTGAAGGATGAAACAACTATTTTGTTTTTGGAAATTGACTCCGAAACCTGGCGAGATAGCTTGAAAATGATGTAACTAAGAAAACAAAAAGTTAGATTTTGAAAATCGGTCCACAAATACAAAAAATATTTAAAAAAAATATATAGACCCCATGTTAAATTCCCATAGGAAAATCGTTTTTTCGCAATAAAATCAATATTTGATGGAATTTCATCAAATAATTATTTTTAGGGAGGGTGACTTTTTTGTTATTGATAAAAAAGTACTTACTTTTAAATATATTTTAGATTTAATGTGTTTAATAGCCAAAAGTTCGTCGGCAGCAAAACGTCGAACAGACAGTAGTGCTCTGCGAAAGCCGATTGACTTGCAGTACATGTTGATACTTCAGTCTGGTCTGTTCAGATAGCTTGCCATGATAACTGTAACAAACTGCCCATCAATGACTTGCACTGCGGTTACACTATATATATTGTAACGTCCCTTCGTTACGTCTGCCTTCAAGAATACGGGGTAAACCATAGTTTCCTGTTCACGCAGGGGAATGGTAGCGGGCACTCGTGAATCGCGGTAGGGAAATTGAACGACTATAGCTACTTGGAAATGAAAGAACGACAGTGGCGAATTCAGTATTAATACCTGATATTTTGATAACACATAAAACACAATACAGTATGTACAATGTATTATGCAACACGTACAACTATATGAGGGTGACAATTCATGGTAACAATAATTGTATCGGGGTGGTATACAGGACTATATAAATCAACAGTTAGTATATATTCGTAGTACATGTATGCGAGTCGAGACTTACTAACATAGGCGACTGTGGGAGCAACTAGACACGATCAACTATTTTCTAAAGCGTAAAAGCACGGACCTAGACGGGAATCGCGGGGCTATCATACTAATAGTTTTCCGCGGTGCGCTCAAGCATAGCGGAAAACTGTTGTCTTCAATACACGGAAGTTTTCCGTGGTGCGCTCAAGCATAGCGGAAAACTGTTGTCTTCAATACACGGAAGTATAGCACGTGCAGTGAGTAGGTCCGGTTGTTAGCACGTGATGTGCGGGCTGTAAGGCGTGTATCGTCATTCTTGCGATAGCAGTCACTGCATAAACAGGCAATTTTATTCGAGATGGACGGTCAGATTAGGGCAAGTATGCAGCATGTTTCTGAATGAAGAGGCGGACTGTATGCGGATATTTCGCGGAAGGTAGCGTTGCTGGTTACCGACAGTGAGAGCCGTATGCCGGATAGGCGGATTTCGGCGAGAATGGAGAGCATGGAACAACAGATAAGTGATAATTTAAGATACCTTTGTCGGAAGGGCGGCTTGAAAAAATGTCGAGTATACATGATATTAATTTCAATAAAAGAACTGTGCGGAACAATTCAATTTGAATGCAGTGCTGAGATTTATTGTTCCAAAATGTGATCAATTTTAGCAAAGCTACAGAACATGTACCCGAAGTTAAGCTGATGTGTCACTGTTTTGCAGTGTACACATGGTGGCTAACAGCGTAGGTCCTGGTCAGACTGCGCGGATGTACAATTGAATGTTCGTTGGAGTATGCATGAACATGCCTTTTTGTATTGAGACGCATTGTATTATTGCGCATGTAAATGTATGTATATCTTGTGAAATAGTCGTGAGCGTCGCAATTCTGTGCCATTTGCATTTGCGAACAGTGCAGATCCGGATCAGACTGTGGATATTATGAGAAATTTGGAACAAGGTAACACGGTTATCTCCCATACTGTGTATTTGTATTTCGTCGATATTGATTGATCAATTATTATATTTTACATATTGTGAGTTTTAGGTTTGCAAAAATCATAATATTGAAGCGAGCATGTATTATTTAAATTAGAATATTTCGCTAGTTTTCAAATGAGCATCAGGTAATGGTGTAAATTGGCTGACCTGCCGGTTGATGTTTCTTGGAAGGGTGAGTTGTTGAGGATTTGGTTTACTTGATTCCGTCCTTGTTTGGGTGCCGCGCTGGTCTGGTCTATCGGTTTGTGCCATCACCGATGATTATAACGCATTTCATTTACTGTATTTACATTATATTTGTTATACTACGGTGTGTGTCATTGTGACGTCTTTGTTACCAGGTTTATTGTTGCTGCAATATCAACAGAAAATGAAACGGGGAGCAACCGGGCGGAGAACCCGGCTGATCGCTGATCCAGGCGGGATATGTCTAGACGATAGACGGGGCGATGCAGTCCTTATCGTTGCCGTATGTCAGCTGTGACGTCAGCTGTGACGTATACCGACAAGCAGCACTAAGTTAAGTACAACCTCAGCGAGTGAAGCATGTCAATATACATATACGTGTACTAATTTCAATCTCATTCGGGGCTACACTAATTGTAGATATTATACTACTGACAATTATGAGTAAACACAATATACTGTTGTTCAGTCACATACTAGTAAATCAAGATGTACATTGTTCACACCTATCAATATGCATGAAGGATTGATATGATATTTGCATGGTAAATAACGACACGATATGCATGCTAGTGGAGGGTGAAGGCCGCATACACAAATATATGAGTTGTCGTTGTGCGTGCGGTCCGCATCCAACCAATACAGGCACACCCATACTACGATGTCTAACTTACGAGAAACTGTATAATAACTTATGTATTAAGTGACATACATACTCTCACCAACTTTCGATTTTCGCTATCTGTTGAGAGTGTGTCCCACTACAATTCACCGTGTATTCATCCTGACATGCCCTGTCTCGTTCTCCATATTCCTGGAGACTGAGACACACAGGGATGTGCGGGTCTTTTTTGCAATCGAATATACTTGCAACCCGTTTTCTATATGCTTGTATATTTAATTGTAAAATGTTTGACGTAGAATTAAATTTTACCAAATCTAACTCCTATAAACTCGTAGATGAGTTTCTAAGAATTGGAATTATTGTCCAACTATGTTTAAACAAATTGTTCTGATTCGGATCCAGGCTTACTGACCTCGTTCCTTTACATATAATACTTGATGAATTTCTCCCAGTCAATACTCGCTACTGATAAATACCATCAAGCCGAATCATTGCAAAATATATAGATGTTGACTATTTAACTAAATTTGCCTACAAACAAGTTCGCTGATAAATTAGACCGAGTACAGTACTTCCACATAACTCTCGCCATGCTGTTGTTGTTGTTCATAATAAATTATGCTTCTACATGTATGCACTCATGTATGCTTGTACATGTATACACTTGTACATCTATGAGATCATTGCCAAATAAAGGATATGTTCTGTTCTGTTCTGTTCTGATAGTGGAGGTCAAGTGATCAGGAGGGCCCAGATTAGCAGCACTAAGTTAAGTACAACTTCAGTGTGTGACACATGTCAATATACTTGTACTGATATTGGAGATCATGTGATCTCGAGGTGTTGGTGTGATGGAGGTAAGTCAGCTGAAGACGATTATTTGGTGGTCAAACTTGGATTCTGATTGATCAAATGTGGCCCCATAGATGGAGTGGTAACGCCGGTAGGTAGGCTAAGATTATGTTTTAATATTATTCCTGTGGAAAATAAATGGAAAATAGGATATATGCTAGAGACAATCCCAGTTTTGTTGCAGACGAAATACAAATGCTGTTATGAAGGGGCGATCGATAAGTCATATTATAAATCGCTATAAATTCGCTATTTTGTATTTGATTGTCTCCCATGTGGTTTAGCTAAGGCTGGTTGTATATTATCTAACTTGTTGAGAAATGTAGTGAAATACTGGCAGGCCAGTGGTCACATGGTGGTGACGTTCCTGGAAGATCGACTACTGACTGTGAGAATCAAGTCAGGAAATGCATGTTGCAATTGGTTGTTTTTGGATTGCAGAGAAGATGCATGTTTCCACCGTAACGTGTTGCAACCGGGCTGAGGTACATGTATGCTTGGTACATGCATATCTGAATGTCATTCGTAGTGGACGAATGACTTAGGCGAGTAGAACTTTGTATTGAGTATGTGTTGGGACAAGGACATGTTGGTACTGATCAGTTGCCATTGATTGGTGTCCGAATTTTAGCTCCCTGAAAATGGTGATGTGTGATCTCGTCATATTAAGGACACGATGTATATACAAGTGTATTATATGCAGGGCCAGTTGGTTGTGCTTGTTTGTTTGTTGGGGTTTAACGGCCTATCAACAGCTAAGGTTATTTTAGGTCGGGTCGATGCGTTTAGTACTAAACCTCACATATTACCTGTACAAATGGGGGAGGGGGGACTCCCCAAATCAGAACTGAGCATTTACAATAAAAGGGGCATTGGCATATATCACAACTTGGAAGGAAAATGTAAGATACATGAACAAAGAATGCTGTTGTTTGAATCAAACTGTTCAGGGAGAGGTATATGTATTTACCCATGCAAGTGGTACAGGTTATGGCGGTTTTATTAAAGTTCAGTATATATATTTGTGTTTCAGACATTCGTCAAATGTTTTTGTACAGAACGTACTGGTTAGCAGTATCATTCCCGTGAGACCCATTTGTTCGCTTTGGGAGGAACCCGGAGTACCCATTGTGATGTGTTCAGTGATCTATGTGCAATGTGCGTAATACTAATGTCAGATGTTGAAACAGTTGTAGCGCAAAGTTCTTAAGGTTTTCTAGAGTCTGCTATCCGGTGTCAGCAGTGTGTTAGACTGCCCCTCGAGTTGGAAACAGAGGGTGATGCGAATACATGTACATGTATGCCCCTGCAGGGGGATGATAATCCTAGAGTCGGGCAGTTTGATACCATAGAGATGGGCAGTTTGATACCCTAGAGTTGGGCAGTTTGATACCCTAGAGACGGGCAGTCTGTAACTCTAGAGACGGGCAGTGTGATACCCTAGAGACGGGCGGTTTGATATCCTAGAGATGGGATTTGCGTAAAATGTAGATGTATACATGCATACATGGTGCGGTAACGTTAACGAGGTAACTGGATCATGGGATCAAGTTGAACAAACTCATAGTTCAGCACTAGAAGCAGTACGGATGGTGGTAAGTAGTTCGGTTGGCATCGTATATGGACAAAAGGTAAAGTTTTACATTGATAATTAAAATGTTGTTCGCATTATGCAAACAGGAAACGAAAACAACAATGGCAAGAGATTGATTTGGAAGTTTAACGTTATGAGTGTCAATGCACCTATACTGTCTGTACTGGAAGACAATAACAGACCAGACATTCTCAGTAAGTGTACTGATACTGTTGGTTGACAGATTCAAAGGTGGGTATTTGATTGCTTGAGAAAACCATGGGCAATCACGATATTGATAGATTTGCATCATATTTTAAGTAAACATATCGAATGATTTAACTCAAAATTTTGTTTTTTAATGCACAGAGACTGTGAATGCTTTTGATCAGTCGTTGTCTGGATGCAAACATTGGATTGTTCCCCATTGATACCAATGGTAATAAACATAATGTTAAGATATAATGCATGTGGTACATTGATTGTGTCACAACGGAAATATGCACATTGTTGGCACATGTTCACTAATAATCATGGCATGTTTGCCAGAAAGGTGTTGTGTTATCAGAGTTTTCTACGAAACGATGTAGTGAAGTGTGGCAATGACAGTAGCCGCAGATGTATATGCAGGAGAATACATAAAATGTTACTATCACTGCTTTACATGTGGCATTTACATGAGTACAATGCCATTTAAGTGTAGTGTGAATGGTTTTCGTCACATGAAAGGGACTGATAAGTTATAAGCTATGCAATATAATGTATGATTCATTTATTGGTTGTGGATGTGATTCCATTTATTGAGTGTATATGGTGTTTCATTTGAGCAGGATTGGTGGGACGTGTAATGGGCGGAGCGAGTTGAGGGCGGTCGTTCGTGAAGGGCAGTGTGATAGCGGACAAGATTTGGGCGTACACGATGAGTAGAAAGTGACAATACGGTTAAACTGTATGAACTGTGTGTGTATTATTCACCAAATGGAGGTTGAGTATGACTCAATTCCGACAAGAGTCAATGCCGATGGTGCCGATAAGTGTCATTATGACGGACATTTTCGATATTAACTGGGCACGTGTTTGAACAATGCAGCTAAACGATTACATGTAAGATCTACAACTGATGTAAAGAAAGGTGTTTTCACCTCTGATATCCTGATTGGTTTATTCAAGAAATAAACTGGTGACATGGATTTGATAACATTAAGGGACTTGTCCATGTTTTTGGTTGACTATTCAGGTTTGATTTTGTTTTGCATTTTGGTGAACTAGGTGATTTATGTTTGACGATCATTTAATTAAAATAAGAATTAAGTGTAAACGGGCAGATACAGGGTGGACAATGAGGTCATAATTGCTAAAGGTCACACAGCGGCTTGTACATATTCCAGGCTTAAAAATGTATGTTTTGTGGCAGGTGTAACGGCCAAATCAGAATGTTTCTCATTTCGGCTTGTGCATCGATCACGTCGATTATTATGATTATTTCTGGAAAGAAACATAAAGATAAGTTTCACTAGGGCAAGAGAAGTAACTTGAAAAATTAATGTATGTGCATCCTGATGGTAAGGGTGGTTTTCACATAGTTATATCAGGAGTTGTATTAATGTCAGCACATGCCGGTTTCAATAATCGTTGTCTAGCAGACACGGCAGATGGAGGTTGGATATAAGTAAGGATGGGCAACATGAGCAAAAGGCCTAAGATTGTTGAGGCCTTAGATTTGTAAAAGTAATTGAGTGTATATTCAAAATATATTTATTGCGTAATTATGAGTTTTGTTATATTATAACAGAAAGTTAATTTTGATATTTGCTGAGTGTGGAATTATGGAATGAAAATGTGACACACAAACCCTGTCTAAAAGGACTTTTCTCTTTTTTCGTGATTTGATATCCTTAGCGTAAAGATCGCAACCAGCAGATATAAGTATGTGTTTGTGTTTCATTTAGAGCCAACTGGAGTATAGTTAAGACTAATAGTTTTCCGCGGTGCGCTCAAGCATAGAGGAAAACTGTTGTCTTCAATACACGGACGTGTAGCACGTGCAGTGAGTAGGTCCGGTTGTTAGTACGTGATGTGCGTGTATCGTCATTCTTGTGATAGCAGTCACTGCATAAACAGGCAATTTTCTCATATGAGTGATATGATCAGATATGTAAATGTAATGTATGTGTAGATTTGTGGGTCCCGTGCTTTCTAGAGTGGATTTGGCCCTAGAGGTTTGTCTCTAGTTTTACCGCAGGGATCACTGTGGGTTGTGTACTGTCCATCTCGACTCATGCAGTAAAGATCGCAACCAGCAGATATAAGTATGTGTTTGTGTTTCATTTAGAGCCAACTGGAGAATAGTTAAGACATTGTGCTACTGAATGGGGGAGTCATACAGCGGGAATCACGAAGTTGGGGTTGGGAATAATGCTGGGTGGGGGAGTCACACAGCGGGAATCACGAAGCTGAGGTTGGGACTAATGCTGGGTGTGGAAGTCACATAGCGGGAATCACGACACTGGGGTTGGGACTAACGTTGGGTGGGGGAGTCGCACAGCGGGACTCAGGAAGCTTGGATGGGTACTAATTATGCTGGGTGGGGGAGTCACACAGCGGGAATCACGAAGCTGGGGTTGGGACTAATGCTGGGTGGGGGAGTCACACAGCGGGAATCACGAAGCTGGGGTTGGGACTAATGCTGGGTGGGGGAGTCACACAGCGGGAATCAGGAAGCTATGATGTGGACTAATTATGCTGGGTGGGGGACGCACACAGCGGGAATCACGAAGCTATGGTGGGGGATCACATATCAGGAGGACACGAAGCAGGGTTGGGAATCGCACAGCAGGGGTTGAAAGGGAGGGGGCACGAAGCTATGGTGGAGAGTCCACACATCTGGGGGGTCAGGAAGCTGGGTGGGGACTAATGTTGGGTGGGGAGTCACACAGCTGGGTGGGGAATTACACAGCAGGTGGGCACACAGCCGGGGGTCACGAAGCTGGGGTGGGAATCATGACACATAGCTGAATGGGGGGGCACACAACAGCTAGGACGCATGCCAATGGAATGGGGATCACCTAACAGGGGTGGGAGGGGGGCACGAAGTTAGGGTGGGGCGTCACACTGCAGGGGGCGGGGGGGGGGGTCATGAAGCTCAAATTGGGAATCGTATCGCAATGGGAAAAAGTGGGTGGGGTAATGGGATATTGGCATTATTATGGTTCCAGCCAATATTAATAATCAATAATGCCAGAATGACGTTCAAATCATCACATCTCACGACTAACGGACCATTGGTAACATCGTCGGTGAGTAATGTTTAAGGGGGAGGATGTTTGGGCCTTGGAAGTTCTGAGACGCGAGTTGCGTCTCGAGTTGCGTCGCTCGGGACAAAGTCGCCAACTGACAGATTTCACTCCTATTTATAGGTTTTGTCAGGCCGAGTTGGACATGTTCCGTGACTGTGATTGGTTGGATTGTGAGGACGGACAGTTCCGATCAGATACGAGCCAAATCAAGCACAGCCAGTAAACATGGCGGCTGCATTTAACACACACCGGAAATGCCAACAAACTATTGTGAATTATAACGAACTAAACAAGTTTGCTGCTGTGTGAAGACGACAATCATAAACTATTGACAAGTGTGAACATTCAGGCATGCATCTCAGATCGTGGTAAGTTGTGTGCACAAAATGACAGACGTGTTTTGTTGTCCAAAATGTGTGATAAAATCGAAGCGAGATATACGCAATACACACGCGTGTATAGCAATGCTTTGCTGGCTGGGTCGCTTTAATATTACCTGTCAGCAATGAGAGTGTTGTCTCCTCGTGTTGTGTTCTCTCCTCTTGTTGTGTTGTCGTCTCCCCTTGTTGTGTTAGGTTGTCCTCCGTTGTTGGGTACGTGCACGTGTAGTTGTGACAAAAGTTGATACACGTGCCATTGGGTCTGTCTGTGCAGGGGTTGGTTGGTGTACACATGTCCATTTCTGAATAACATTTGAAAACCATTTCCTGCATTGCAGTATATGTATATGTAATAATACGAAATAAAGCCCATGTATGTGGCTGTGACTGGAAAAATGGAGCTTATGTGATTGGTGACCACTGTAGCTTTAGTAGCCAATTTCACCAACATTGCAAAGTATACTTTTCTAGCAAAGTATACTTTGAGGGAGAAATTTTCAATTTTAGGATAAATTTATTAATTTTTAGCCAGGTTTTTTGAAAAAAAATCCAGGCTATTGGATTGGCGAAAGCCGGGCGGGCGGTGGGCGGCGGGCGGCGTCCACAATCAATGTTAAGTTTTCGTGTTTGAGTCCATTTCTTTGTTACTGTACCACCTAGGACCACCAAACTTTCACAGCTTCATAATCAAGGGGTGCCCACCACATATCACTATCCAACATGTTACTTTTTTTTTAATTTCACCCATTTTTTCCGCGCAGTGGACTTAGCCATTTTCAATGTTAAGTTTTCGTGTTTCAGTCCATTTCTTTGTTACTGTACCACCTAGGACCACCAAACTTTCACAGCTTCATAATCAAGGGGTGCCCACCACATATCACTATCCAACATGTTACTTTTATTTTAACTTCACCCATTTTTTCCGCGCAGTGGACTTAGCCATTTTCAATGTTAAGTTTTCGTGTTTCAGTCCATTTCTTTGTTACTGTACCACCTAGGACCACCAAACTTTCACAGCTTCATAATCAAGGGGTGCCCACCACATATCACTATCCAACATGTTACTTTTTTTTAAAACTTGACCCAATTTTTTCCGCGCTGTCGACTTAGCCATTTTCAATGTTAAGTTTTCGCGTTTACAATGTTAAGTTTTCGTGCTTAAGTCCATTTCTTTGGTACTGTACCACCTAGGACCACCAAACTTTCACAGCTTCATAATCAGGGGGTGCCCTCACATATCACTATCCAACATGTTACTTTTTTTTTAACTTGACCCATTTTTTTTTTTTTTCCGCGCAGTCGACTTAGCCATTTTCAATGTTAAGTTTTCGCGTTTACAATGTTAAGTTTTCGTGTTTAAGTCCATTTCTTTGGTACTGTACCACCTAGGACCACAAACTTTCACAGCTTCATAATCAAGGGGTGCCCACCACATATCACTATACAACATGTTACTTGTTTTTTAACTTGACCCATTTTTTGTTTTCCGCGCAGTCGACTTAGCCATTTTCAATGTAATGTTTTTTCGCGTTTACAATGTTAGTTTTCGTGTTTAAGTCCATTTCTTTGGTACTCGTAACCACCAATAGGACCACAAATTTCACAGCTTCATCACTTCATAACCAAGGGGTGCCTACCACATACAACTATCCAACATGTGACCATTTTTTTACCTTCACCTATTATTTCTACGTAATTGACTTAGCCATTTTCAACGTTAACTTTTTAACGTACGTCTGGTTAAAGTTTTTTGCTTAAAACTTTTTCCTTATACTATATCTCTGCAACTGCTTCGCCCATACCTTGAAACTTCACATGGGTGTTTATCATCATCCATATTTTCATTCTATCCCCCAACCGTGCTGCCCCTGTGCCCAATGTCAAGGTCAAATTACTTTGAATTCTTTTGTTAAAGTTTTTTCGTGTACTATATCTCTGCAACTGCTTCACCCAATACCTTGAGACTTCACATGGGTGTTTATCATCATTGTCGCACCCGCTTGCGGAAAGCGCGATATCGTCGGCATTTTGGCATACGTCCGTCCGTACGTCCGTACGTCCGTGTGTCCGGTTAAAGTTTTTTCCTTAAAGTTTTTCCATGTACTATATCTATTTTTTTAGTGTCCATGCCTCGCCCCAAGGAGCGACATGCAGGCCATGGCCATCTAGTCTACAAAAAGTGGGTATAATTATGTTATCCAAGTGTCTATGCTTGGAAAAAACCTGGCCTTCGTGGCTTTGCCTCGTTTCTTGTTATTATACTGAATTTATTACATTATCACAGCCATTTTGGCTGTGATAATGTAATACATTCAGTATAATAATTCTGCATACTTTTAATCATCAAATATATGCAGTCGTTAGTTCTATATGAAATAATGCATTTCAGGAAATATAAATGATTACTTCCTCAAAGTATACTTTACTAGAAAAGTATACTTTGCAATTTTGATGAAATTGGCTACTGATCAAATAGCATGCTCCTGTAGCATGATAACGATCTGTATTGCCTGTTAGAAGCAATATGGGTGTTTCATTGGTTTCATTGTTGGAATATCGAACGGTGCAGAGCATGATCAGACTGTATGGATGCATAACATATGTTTCAAGTACTGGTCACCGAACATGTTCTCCGTTGATGTACAATTTGCATACATATTTCACTAGTCTTTTCCACGCTTTTCTGCCGACGAACGTTTGGCTATCAAACACAAATAAAGTACCTTTTCATCAATAAAAAAAGTCACCCTCCCCAATATTTTTCATTTGATGAAGTTCCATCAAATACTGATTTTATTGCGAAAAAACGAATTTCCTACGGGAATTTAACGTGGGGGCTAAAATTAGATTTTAAACCTTTTTTTATTTGTGGATCGATTTTCAAAATCTAACTTTTATTGTCCTAGTTACATCATTTCCAAGCTATCTAACCAGGTTTCGGAGTCAGTTTCCAATTGTTTTCGTTTATTGACTCCTCCTCCAGCTCATCCACGTCATTTTCTCCCATGCTAAATTCCCATAGGAAAAAATCATTTTTTTCGCACATTTGATGGAATTTTATAAAATAAAAATAAAATCGGAAGGGTGACTTTTTGTTATTGATGCATACGTACTTATAGTACGTATATGGACGACAATGACTTTCATTCACGTACCGACACTGTCATGAATTGTGTATACATAGCTGAACCTGCGTGATGGTTAAATATGATATTAATAAATGACACTTTATTTCCCCAGGATATAAAGGGGTTTATGTAAGCCGATGCTCACCGTGCTCCCTTGATATTAATAAAACGGGTTTACTGATTTCATACGAAGCGGGGCTATGCCAAGTTTCCTATGAAATTAATCAACTCGGTTTATAAATATAATATTAAATCAACACATATGTTACATTATATTAATTGTATAAGCACATCACAATACATGGAAACTGTATTGATCACCAAACACGTTTTTGTTTGTAGCAGTGTCTTTTGCATAATTATCATCACTAGGCTAAGGCGAAATACAATGTTATACAATGCACTATATACTACAGGTACCTGTCTGATACGAGCCTGATCTGTTGCCATACTGTATCTGGTTGTCCCCGTCCATCGGATATGTACAAGTATAGTAGTCAAATAAGTTGGTACACGTGCCATTAGACCTTTCTGTACAGGGATTTGTTGAGCTGCAGTCGTCCGTATCTGATGGCAGATTTGCAAAACATGATAAACTGTAAAGCAATAGAAGCACGATGTCTCAGATGATGTATCAGATATGGTTACAGTTTGGGTTGACTGAGCTGTGCATTAACCTTTGGGCATAGCGTTACTATTCTGGATAGTGTTGCGAAACGTAAATGTTTTAGTTGCCGCGGAGAATTGTGATACGTCAATGTTTATAGAACAAATTGTTGTGACTGTGCTATCGATTGAGGCAAACAATATGTAGGTAGCTACATAGTATGTATGGTATTGTATAGTATATTTACACTGTACTGTCTGGTTGCGCATGTGTGTCCGTCATTGAACGTCCGTCTGTTCGTTCTGGAGATGTATCGATACGGATAAACATATTCTGACTACTCGCGTGAAATGTCAATTGTCCGTCCCATACCAATACATATTAATGATAAGCATAGTATAGCTAATATAATGCCGTTGTAAACCTGCCTTTGTATGGCTTACCATTCAGCATCATCGTGACACACCTGCTTTCTCCAGGGATTCTGTAAACGACAAAATACGATCAACACTGATAATCATTCAACAACAATAGTCGGTGTCAGAAAGTGAAAAAATATGCATTTGTTGAAATATTTGCTAACGTCTTGCATTTTTCGTTTATTTTCATGAAATTACCCTTCACATACTCCCAACCTATCGCCCTCAGCAGACAGTTCACACCTGTCAGGACATCATATGATGACAATAGTTGACATTTTTGATTTACTGCATTTTTCAGATGTTAATATTAACCAAATGTGTTGATTCAGTGTTGTACATGTACTTGTAGTTTCATGACACCTCTGATGCCTATAGCAATGATAACATAAATAGTTTTGTGTGATGAAATAACTAAATGCATTTTGATTATGTTTAATCTAGATTATTGGTCATTGACACACATGTGATCAGCTCAAGCTTGGACAGGATGTGTATTTAACGTTAATCTACGGACAGAAGCAACCCTGTCGTTGACCCAACTCTGGGATGTTTGAAGTTGGATATTCGAATATGAGAACACAATAACAATGACCATTTAATAATTAAATAATGCAATACTCGTTACTCACATGATGCCATGTGAGTTCCAAAACTATATGGCTTGCAATCTGGTGTCATGACGATCACATGGCAGACCCGTCAGCATATCACATTTTAAAAACACCAGTTGTTAAAATGAGATCTTCCAAATATATTCATATTTCATGTGTATGAGCTCCAATCAATTTGTCCTACATGATTCTCAAACAGGTTTCGCAGAGATGTAGACACATGCAGTCCAGGCATGCATTGGTACATTCACGTATACATCAGCATGACTACATATACAAACATGTACATGGTATGCATATAGAAGTGTGTTGATTATGTCAGTACATGTATGTCAATGACCCTTGTCAGAGTGGACTATTGGCTAGGTCAACAACAGTGCCATCTGTTTCGATCATGAATACTACATTGTAAATATCATAAAATGTGTGCAAACATGGAATTTGCGGAATTATGATCTGTGTAATATACATATAACACTATTCCCAGAACCGGGATGAATTCGGAAGTTCTACACGGACAGTATGTGTACATGGTCACCTTCTTAAACACATGGCAAACGTCTGAGTAGAAACTTTACACAATTCCCACAGTATCCACCGCACTCCACTAAACAATATATGTATGTGATTGTTATGATATGATGTAATGTACAACTAATTCAAATGCAAATTATTCGAGTAGATAATAAACGATATAAAGTGGAACGTGTTACATATGGTGTTGCATGCATTGATTTTACTTTACGTTAACTTTACTTTAACGGCCTGACAATAGCTAATGTAATGTTATTCAATGTTAATGGTGCCAAAACCCATTTGTCACTACGGATGTAGGGGGGAATTCTCAATATTTATTTAAACATGATTATCACATGAAAACCTTGTTATCACGAGCTGTAACCCATTTCATAAATGTTATATGACACACGTTTAATACCACCTGGTGCGAATTTGATTAGTTGGCAGCATCACCGTTATTAAGTATTCGTATTATGCGCCAACGTTATGTCAGACGAATATAATGAAGAAGTTCCAAATGACATCCCTAATGGCGTGACAATATGTTTTGACGTTGACGTAATCATATTTTAAAAGTCATTAGCAGCGTCAGTGAATTAGTTAAAATGCGCTCACGTATTGTAATATGAAGAGCTTACAAAGAACGGGACTTTATAGTATGGCGTATTTGTAATTTATTTATTAAAACTATTTTTCTCGGTGGAGATTTTCAACTCCATGCGAAAATAGTCAATGGAGTTTTCTCACTGAAATGTATCGTATATATCCCTTTTTTTTCTCCGCTATTTGGAGTGTGAAGTCATGTGATAAGCACAATCTCAAACTCGTTTCCATATGATATGGAATTCCTGAAACTCGTCCGAAATGTTATGCACCTCGCCAGATGCTCGGCGCATAAAATGTGCGTGACTAGTTTCATAAATCTCATATCAAATGGAAACCCGTTTGAGATCCTCTATATTATCAGCCCTGAAATTAGAATAACCTGGTCCGGTGCCAGGTCCCCAGAGTTATTTAGCACCAACCCCTACAAATAATATGATTATTACTAATGTCACAATTGTTCAACATAACCGGATTTAACTATCGCGTATCAGAAATTCACACATGTATCTGAGAACCTAATGAGGGATTTTGGGACTTTGTTAAGGTTTCAATCCAGTTAACCCGGCTGGCAAATAGCTGTTGACAGGTCGTTAAACATCACAAAATAAATATATATATTTACTGTTAGTTTACATTTGGACCAAATATAATGAATAATGAATCACCGATTTTGTAAAAGTGGATTGAGCAAATATAGGTCATCAATCAGAAACTGCATTTTATAAGACTGCCTTTAGATGGCATACATATAAATACATTCGCATTAGTTTTTACCAACAGAGTGGTATTCATAAGAGCATGAATGTCCATATGTGTACGCTATACTATTGTGTAATACTGTGGAAATGTTGTCATGTTTAACTTTCATATCAATGTCAAGATTGCACAGTCAAACACAAACTTTCTATCACCATATATACTGATATGCTGAGTTACATTACAGGTACGTAATTGGAACAAGTCAAGGTATGGTAAACGTGGTTGGCATCTTGGATCTTCAAATGACAGCATAGTTTTTACGTGTTATTGCTTAGAAATGTGGAAAATATATTTTAGCAATCAAAATCGTACATAAACCGTCACATTTCTAATCCAACCCGTTACTATTCTCTTGCTGATTCAATTGTTTGATTAGAACGTTGGCCATTTTGCATTTTGAAATACAAATCTATATAAACAACACTTTAATTTCATTGTGCCCAATAGTGATACATGTTCAAGTGACAAATTTCATTTGCTGCATGCTTCTGTTAATATTTATCAATTTTACCATTGAAATTGCTTGTATTCAATAACACAATATGTAGTGTTATGGCGGCCATTTTCAATTTTAAAATGGCACACATATCTTTTATTGAACAGAAATAATTTGTCTAACTTGTGGTAGAAAATGTGTTTATTATCTTAATAAAAAGAGTATAAGTGTCTTGAATGACGGTCATTTTAAAATTCAAGATGGCCACCACACGTGTGACAGAAAAAATGGTACAAATTTGTTTTTTGCTCTATGTCATATACTCTGTTATGAAAATACATTTACTATAGTAAAAATGTTCAGCAGGTTAACCTTTTGACACCGACTACAGGAACGTGTTTCAAATAAGCATACACGTATATGCTGTTGTGTAATTCCGTTCTGATTGCGTGTTTCCTTCTTATATTTTTTATATCTTTTGGGTAATGTCAACACATAAGGGATGATGACATGCTTGTCGAGTGCTATCATGGCCGCCATCTTGCATTCAAAATGGCCGCCTACTAAAACACATATCCTTCAATAGGTTCGTCATTGTTGGTGTACGTATTACTTACATATTGCGATATATCGCGCAGCGAACCCCACATGACTCTGGAATCATTGTAATAATAGTACGCAGCAAACCATTCGGTGCTTAAACGCGTTAAAATGAAAATTGTGCATGTGTGGGTTGGGGTGGGGAGGGGGTATGGGATAGTTGCTATCAGTAGTACCCATCATGTGTGTAGGCCATGCCACACACTTGGTATATTCCCCGGTCGGCCGTGCCATGGGTATAAAGCACTCCTACCGCCTTTGTCGTGTGGTTCGCTGTCAGTCGCTCACTGTTGTATGTCATCCCACGCGGACCTGTCGTCAATATTCTGTAAACATCAGTTATTGGAGTGATTTATATCAAATTAAGCACTTTGATTTGCGTAATAATGTGAAGGATATAATATGCGAAACAGGCGTTAAAGTAGACATAAGTATATAGTCAACTAAGCTATGCAATAATTTAAATTGCAAAACCGAACGTAGTCCAGTTCGTATCTGAAATTATCTATTCACGTGACCCGCATAACCTGTCACGTGAGAGATGTTTGAAATAACCACACTTTCCAGTTGCAATCCCGGAACCCCCTCCAGATCCGCCCCTGTGATGTAATATATCATGAAATGTATCTTACATACGAAGTTATGAGATACTTGACATTTTATGTTTGGAGATAGACTAATTACATTCATACCCCTGGAGTGTATAATGCTAGAACACTACGTTGCTCATGGGTAACGTCTGTGTCACGAAACCTGCCCACATTTTACGGCTACATAAACAATGCAAAAACGTTATTTTTTTTGGATAATATTAAATTTTAGCAAAATTTAAGAATGATCCTTCTTTTTATTTCATTAAATTTGGTCTAACATTGATTTTATTGCGAAAAACAGAGTGAAGGTGTCTATGGGAATTCAACATGGGGAAATTTTTCTAATTTCAGAAATAGTGGACCGATTTTCAAAATGTTACTTTCGTTTTCTTAGTTAGATCATTTACAAGACATCTAGCTAGATTTCAGAATCAAGTTCCAAAGTTTTTCGTTTTTAGACTCCTCTTCCAGGTTCTCCACTTCTTTTTCCCCCATGTTAAATTCACATAGAGAACTCATTTTTTGTAATAAAATCAATTTTTGACCAATTTCACGAAATAAAAAGAAGGCTCATTCTTATATTTCGATAAAATTTAATATTATCGAAAATAATATTGTTTTTTTCATTGTTTATATGGCCGTAAAATTTGGGCAGGTTTCGTGAAACAGACAGTAGGGTTTCTCCCCTGAAATCCGGCGGAAACGTTCACGCCACATTCCCTTTGCCTCTAATATGACTTTTATACAAAATGCTGTATTATAAATATGTATACCGCAACCATTGCTCCATGTAGCATAATGAAGGCTGTTGAATAAATGCTGTTTATATCTGAAGTAACCTAATATACATGAAGTAGCCTAATATACATGAAGTACCGTTGTTTGCCTTTATTGTTTTCACTTTTGACCCCTAATCGCGGCCTATGATTGGTCAGTCTCAACAGCAAATTCAAGATGGCAGATAATTTTAAAATCGAAATCGCTGTCGATTCAGCTGAATTTTGTCCATTTTTACAGTATATGCGACGTAACCAACGACAGACACGGACATGTCCATTATGATTGTAATTGTTAATGCTTCTTATGACAACTGTAGAGTATAAAGTCAGCCAATATTGAAGCTCATCGCAAACAATATCGGAGATTTAATCAGATACAATACCGAATCTACCTAGCGTGGACGCCGCCATTTTGCTTTGAATGACGTCGCTAGATTTGAGGCGAGGGAATGATGTCAAAACATGACGTCACGCACGTTCAAACAATTAAGTTTAGTATGTAGTATACATTACATACATGATTAGTGCCGTCGAATATAAAATATATTCGGTTTCGCCCCGACAACTTTATAGCTGTCTAAGGCTCAACCGAATACATTTTATATTCGACGGCACTAACCATCTATTTAATTGGACTCCCACAGCGTAGGCACAGTCTGCACAGTCATGAAACGATGAAAGGTCTGGCATATGTTAATATGTAAGAAATAGAATCGACATATTTATTTAGAAGTGTTATGTTGTTATACTTACATGTCATTTTCTGACTTGGTGAGTAATGTGAACCTTGCCCCTGATACAGGCGACTTTTGTGAATATGTGAGATGTGGCGGGATATTTCCTCCATCAGAAAACAATGGTCCATCATCACAGACCGTCGCGTCAGCTAGTTGTGACCCAACGGAGATGGTTATCTGGATATACGGAAACACAATTCATTTGTAAAACGTACAGTCTGATATACAAAAAGTAAAACTGACTTCCGAGTAGCTAAATACATGTACGTTGTTATCCATGAAAGTAGACCATGTGAACAGTTATGCAATCGGTAAAAGCAGACGTTACTCAAAGCTACCATTTGCTTAGCCATTTACCTGGCATGGGAAACTAGCCCCTGAGCGCTACTGTTCACCGAAGTACATGATTATTGGTAACTTCCATAATAAATTCAGACTGTACACGTGTCTATATATAATTATGTCGTACGGCTACATGTCATAAGGAGTCATACGGTCAATGTAGTACACGTTACCATAACAGGTGTCCTAGAGAATGGCCCAGTTGTGACAACCGCCACGGGGTCGCCCAGAGACACTGGTGTGTGTGAGTGGTCCTCGGCGTAGACGGAGACGGCCAACTTTCTGTTTGCGTGAAAACCATTGGCAGCCGTGGCATTTACTAGTATCTCGCACTCTTCCTGAAACATATACACCATTGCTAGTACATGTACATGTATGTATACATTTTCTGCATCTAAATGTGTAATAGTTCAATGCATACACATAATTTCACGTCCTGCATTGTCATGACGATTAGAAGAGTAATACTGTAGCAATATCTGACTTATGAGAGTGCACACTAATGTTTCAAACTCGGTGTTTTGTTGTTTGTTTGTTGGTGTTTAACGGCCCCTATCAACAGCTTAGGTCATTTAAGGCCGGGCCAACGGGTTCGATCCCAACATCAGAACGGAAAAGTTACATCGAACAAATATATAGTCAACCCTGAAAGTTGAATAACTTGACCTGGTGCCAGGTTCATACTGCATCAAAGTGACTTGGCCCCTTTCCCTAAAAGCAATAGATTACGATTAATCAAATTAGGGGTATAACCAGATTCAACTCTCACATACACGACAGCCAGAGGTGTACATGAGGGCCAACCCAAGTCTCCGGTTGGTATTCCGGTATGGATGAATGGCGATCCTTAAATTACCGATCGCATTATCCCACCTGCCACCCACTTCAAACTCAGTGTAGATGATTTATTTATGAATTTACCTTGCTATACACTAGTAGGTTAGAAGACACCAAATGGTGCGAAACCGCCCAGGGTGTATGCAAAAGTAGTCCGGTATAAAAAAATAGTGCGGGTGTTTTGAGGTCACAGACACCGTCTGCTTGCAAATCTTGATCCATTACTACCCAGTTTCACTTGAGGAACATTTCGGGGTGCCTTTAACACCAGTTTTCAGCATATTTGTAGCATTTGAAAGAAAACACTGAACCTGTTGGTCACTTGATGTAAACGGAGTTTACGTGGCCAAAAAATGTACACAATATTGGAGGATATGACAAGGTTGGATTTTTCTTTCTTAGGAGTAAGTGAACCTATTGTTTAGTTCATGCAGAACCAGTACAGACTGGCTGCAGGTCATGTACAAGTGGGTCCCACAACATCCATACGAATAGTGAAAGTGGGAGAGACTGTCCTTATTGGATGGCATTCGGTTAAATTATATAGTAAAACTATTTGGTGGTGTCTAACCTATAAGGTGTGCCTAGGCCCTATGTGAGATATTGTTTTTTGTAGAATTTGAAGTTGGAAGTTTATGTTTCTTGTAGCTATGTCTCTGGGAACATAATTTAAAGTTACTGCGACAAGAGTAATCGAGCGGACTCCGCGATGCAACACATTTGTTCTTTTTGTATCGCAGACGGACAGTTATCGACTTCAAAATCTTCAAAAATCTTGATTTCTCAGCTTTATTTAGTCAAATATAATAAACCAGTGTATGTAAGTTACCTGTAGGTGATTGGGCTTGGAATGTGACAGTAATATACACCAAAACAGTCATTATAGTGTGTTTTTCATTTTTTTTCCATTGATATTGGCTTCCTGATGGACAATTAAGAAGTTCGGGAAAGTGGCGCGACATCGCGACACTGTTCCAAAATTTGCCAAAATTAGGCGTAAGTGTATTGTTTTCGCATATCGGTATAGTACCAATACACTAGTACTCAAAAAACACCTTTATTTTTTTTTTCCTCCTATGTCATAAAGTAAATTTCTTGACTGACCGTTCCAAGCCAGTACCCTTTTGTCTGTCGACCATTCCAGAGTGGCATACATGTTGGTATAGTTTCAGTGATGAGTCTTTATATGTAGAATGGTTAGTTATAACACTATTTAGGGTAATGTTATGTGATTTTATGGAGATTTGTGCTTTTAATTCATCATCTATTAAAATTCTCCATAGTTCTGTAGTAGCTAAATTTAAGGCAGAATGTGGACAGTCACATGGTGGAGTTACATAGCTGCTGTGTGACAACCATTTTAGATATTTGCTCCAAACTTGGTACTGTATCCAGGAATAGAAGCTAGTTTTGAATAGTGAATATTGTAGAATGAGTTGTAGTGGGACTGGTACACTTATAGGTTAGAAGACACCAAATGGTGCGAAACCGCCCAGGGTGTATGCAAAAGTAGTCCGGTATAAAAAAATAGTGCGGGTGTTTTGAGGTCACAGACACCGTCTGCTTGCAATTCTTGATCCATTACTACCCAGTTTCACTTGAGGAACATTTCGGGGTGCCTTTAACACCAGTTTTCAGCATATTTGTAGCATTTGAAAGAAAACACTGAACCTGTTGGTCACTTGATGTAAACGGAGTTTCCGTGGCCAAAAAATGTACACAATATTGGAGGATATGACAAGGTTGGATTTTTCTTTCTTAGGAGTAAGTGAATCTATTGTTTAGTTCATGCAGAACCAGTACAGACTGGCTGCAGGTCATGTACAAGTGGGTCCCACAACATCCATACGAATAGTGAAAGTGGGAGAGACTGTCCTTATTGGATGGCATTCGGTTAAATTATATAGTAAAACTATTTGGTGGTGTCTAACCTAGTACATAGTATCGAATACTATATTGTAATGTGCCATCACTTTTCCTGAACATGCTGAAGACACAAACTATTTCATTTGATGTACATTCACCCTTTGAACCCGAAATCCCGCTATAGCGGTTTATGCAAAAAGTGCAGATCCAGATGAGCCGGCTCGTAACGAGCCGTCTCATCATGATCTGCACTTCTTAAAACAAAAACACCCCCTTTTCATAAATGGACGAATCTGAAAATCATTTTGTGACCATTGGATTGGTCGGAACATTAGCATATCACAGTCCATTCCAGTTCCTTAGGGTTGAAAGGGTTAAGCCAACAAATCAGTGATAATCGTCTAACACGACAATTGTGAAACACCAACTACATATCGGGTGAGTCGAAAAAAACGTTCCCAAATTTCGTATAACTCCTACACTACTCAAAATAAATAATTGAAACTTTGCATGATGGTTCATCAGGATTTTGTAGATAACTTGTATAAATAGTATCGTGATAAACCAAACACTATACAAACGAACAATTATGCAATTTGGTGGGTAATGTACAATATCCGTACAGTTCAAATTGCTATTAATCGTACCAACTTATATGCATGATGTAACTAGACACAATGGTCGGTCGGCCCACCATTCTCTTCTGCCACAATACGCAGACGTTTGTTCCATAAAGAAATACTGCTTCTGATCTCAGCCAATGTCACTTTCCTCCTACATCTCTGAATCTCTCCTTTGAGTTCCGCTTCAGAGAACTTATCTTATCGATGACTGTAAGCTTTCTCACTAAGAGAATCCCACACCTAGTATTCATTGGATTACAGTCCGGACTTTGTGGCGGCCACTGTGATCTTGTTTGATGAACTCTGGGGTAGCATCCTACAAATCAGATTTGTCTTGCCCTGCTGGTATGTGATGATGCATCATCCTGCTGGAACACATAGTCATCATTTGGGTACAGACGCCGACAGTCAGGTATCAAACCGCTCTCTAATAACGATATATAGCTATCACTGTTCACCTTCTCCGTGTTGATAAAGTGAATATTCGTATTTCCATGCCAGCAAACACCGGCCGAAACCATCAACTTCTTGGAGAACCTACATTTGTCGTGGTAGCGGCATACTTTGTGTAATGTTTCATTTTGGCACTGACCGACACGGAAAAATACCATGATGGGACCACAGGTTAGTCGGCATAGACACTATATTGTACTTTCATTTCGAATATGTCATATAGTAGTAGTATGTAGTGAATCTGTTAGTATGTCGCCTGTTTAATGCTAAGGAAGTTGTTCCGAACATAATAACATATTAAACACATCATGAGTTCGATCTCGGTACAGTAGTAACATATGGTTTTGTTATTACGATTATATGACTTCTAGATATGGACCAATGCATATTGATTTCAACTCTTGTAGTCATGAGCCCCCTTGGTGAAGTTAAGGGGGCAGTGTATGTTTTATTGGTTTGTCGGTCTGTCCGTGTGTACGTCTCAGACCGCTAGTCCGGCGAACTATTTCATCAGTTTTCAGTCGATCCGCTGTATAATTGGCGTACAATACCAACACCAAGTGCTGGAGTGCCTAATATATCCGTAGTCTGTCTATTGTTTTACTCTGAAATTGGCATGTATTGCTTGTCCGGCAAAATTCTACAGTTTTCAGTCGATCCTATTTATACACGGCCATCAAATGGTAGAGAGCGTACAGTAAAAATGTACCCGTTTGTATCCGATCCATCTGCAGTTATGCCCCTTTTCCCGACATTGAAACTGGCAGAGTCTACTTGTCCGACGAACTACAGCAATTTCAGTCAACCCTTCTCGTAACTCGGTATACTTAACAACAAGTGCAGGAGTGCTTTACGTAAACATGTTATATATGCCGTCAAGGGATGCCTCTCTGAAAATGGCGGTATTTGCTTGTCCGGTGAAGTACTTCCATAGTCGATCCTCTTCATACTCAGTAAAAATCACATAAAATATTCACTCTGGCTGAGATCCATCTTGAGCTCTGCCACTTTTACAACTATGACTATTTTTTATAATAAAAATATACTGTTTGTAAAAATCTATCACATGAGGCATCATCTGTGTCTTACTTATACTATTCTCCAGTTGATCATGTACTGCACATTACATGTAATACTCCCTCATATGTCGACAAGGTGCACAATATATATTAAATTCAACGGAATCACCTACCGTATTCCTTCCAGTAGAGCAAATGGAATAAATAATGTTATAGTTATAGACATAAATGTTTTGTTTGAAATAAATTGATTGGCTTAATGCACAAACCTCGCATAATACTATGCCTGCACCCGCTCCATGCAACGATTCCCAGTGGCAATGCACGTCATCTCCATCGCCGTCGAATGGAAACAGCCGAACCCGTAGACTGCGGCCAAACGAAACGCTGGTATGGACATAAAAGCTACACTGCATTATCTATATTAATTACATGTAGTACATTTACACATGATCGACAGCACTATGTGATATATGTCGATAGTCCAACGGGAATATTCACCATCTGCAGTTATTGGGACACCGGATTGCACGTTTAACAGCATTCATTCTCCATTCATATAGCGCGCTAGTATACTGCATTGCATATATAGTACATAACCATTAACCAATGAATAATGTTGCATTACATTGTTTGTTAAGGTGAATACTACGGAAGTGTATTTAGGACATGGTGAGAATTATATTTTGATATTTTGCAAGGACAGATTGCACTAGTTCGCTAGGACAGATTACGTGTTTCGCTAGGACAGATTAAAGTTCGCAAGGACAGATTAAAGTTCGCTAAAAGTTCGCTAGGACAGATTAATGTTCGCTAGGACAGATTAATGTTCGCTAGGACAGATTAAAGTTGTGATTAAAGTTCGCTAGGACAGATTAAAGTTCGCTAGGACAGATTACGTGCTTCGCTAGGACAGATTAAAGTTCGCTAGGACAGATTACGTGTTTCGCTAGGACAGATTAAAGTTCGCTATGACAGATTAAAAGTTCGCTAGGACAGATTAAAGTTCGCTAGGACAGATTAAAGTTCGCTAGGACAGATTAAAGTTCGAGAGTTCGCTAGGACAGATTAAAGTTTGCTAGGACAGATTAAAGTTCGCTAGGACAGATTAAAGTTCGCCAGGACAGATTAAAAGTTCGCTAGGACAGATTAAAGTTCGCAAGGACAGATTAAAGTTCGCTAGGTTCGCTAGGACAGATTAAAGTTCGCTAGGACAGATTAAAAGTTCGCTAGGACAGATTAAAGTTCGCTTTCGCTAGGACAGATTAAAATTCGCTAGGACAGATTAAAGTTCGCTAGGACAGATTAAATGTTTCGCTAGGACAGATTAAAGTTCGCTAGGACAGATTAAAGTTCGCTAGTACAGATTAAAAGTTCGCTAGGACAGATTAATGAATATTTTCGGTTTCCTCCCTTGAATATGATTTACACCATTTGCACAAGTGCGGTTTCAGGCCGCAATTTTAATCTAGGTAAGAATCCAACATCTACAGCAAGTTTCTACTTTGTTACTATGTCATCTCCGTCTGCCTTATCTACAAATATACCTTTTAACTTTGATTAATTGTTTAGATAGATATGTCTACCTAGGTTCTCCCCTCACACACAGGGTTTCCCCTCACACACAGGTTCTCCCCTCACACACAGGTTCTCCTCTCACACAGGTTCTCCCCTCACACACAGGTTCTCTCCTCTCTCACAGGTTCTCACCTCACACACATGTTCTGCCCTCTCACACAGGTTCTCCCCTCACACACAGGTTCTCCACTCTCACAGGTTCTCCCCTCTCTCACAGGTTCTCCCCTCACACACAGGTTCTCCACTCTCACAGGTTCTCCCCTCTTTCACAGGTTCTCCACTCTCACACAGGTTCTCCCCTCACACACAGGTTCTCCACTCTCATAGGTTCTCCCCTCTCTCACAGGTTCTCCCCTCACACACAGGTTCTCCACTCTCACAGGTTCTCCACTCTCACACAGGTTCTCCCCTCTCTCACAGGTTCTCCCCTCACACACAGGTTCTCCACTCTCACAAGTTCTCCCCTCACACACAGGTTCTCCCCTCACACACAGGTTCTCCCCTCTCACACAGGTTCTCCCCTCTCTCACAGTTTCTCCCCTCTCACACAGGTTCTCCACTCTCACACAGGTTCTCTCTCTCACAGGTTCTCCCCTCTCTCACAGGTTCTCCCCTCTCACAAGGTTCTTCCCCCTCTCACACAGGGTTTCTCCCCTCTCTCACAGGTTCTCCCCTCTCTCACACAGGTTCTCCCCTCTCTCACAGGTTCTCCCCTCTCACACAGGTTTCTCTCTCAGAGGTTTCTCTCCCTTCACAGGTTCTCTCTCACAAGGTTTCCCCTCTCACACAGGTTCTCCCCTCTCTACACGGTTTCTCCCCTCTCACACAGGTTCTCCCTCTAACAGGTTCTCCCCTCTCCCCACACAGGTTCTCCCCTCTCACACAGGTTCTCCCCTCTCACACAGGTTCTCCACTCTCACACAGGTTCTCCCCTCTCTCACAGGTTCTCCCCTATCACACAGGGTTCTCCCCTCTCACAGGTTCTCCCCTCTCACACAGGTTCTCCCCTCTCACACAGGTTCTCCCCTCTCTCATAGGTTCTCCCCTCACACACAGGTTCTCCACTCTCACAGGTTCTCCCCTCACACACAGGTTCTCCCCTCTCTCACAGGTTCTCCCCTCTCTCACAGGTTCTCCCCTCTCACACAGGTTCTCCCCTCTCACACAGGTTCTCCCCTCTCTGACAGGTTCTCCCCTCTCTCACAGGTTCTCCCCTCTCACACAGGTTCTCCCCTCTCTCACAGGTTCTCCCCTCTCTCACAGGTTCTCCCCTCACACACAGGTTCTCCACTCTCACAGGTTCTCCCCTAACACACAATATAATCATTTAGTAATATTTATATCTCTGATATATTTTAATCTGTCCTAACGAACTTTAATCTGTCCTAGCGAACTTTAATCTGTCCTAGCGAAACACGTAATCTGTCCTAGTGAACTTTAATCTGTCCTAGCTAACTTTAATATGTCCTACGAAACACGTAACTCCACGAACTTTAATCTGTCCTAGCGCAAATTTTAATCTGTCCTAGCGAACTTTAATCTGTCCTAGCGAACTTTTAATCTGTCCTAGCGAACTTTAATCTGTCCTAGCGAAACACGTAATCTGTCCTAGCGAACTTTAATCTGTTCTAGCGAAACACGTAATCTGTCCTAGCGAACTTTAATCTGCCCTAGCTAACTTTAATCTGTCCTAGCGAAACACGTAATCTGTCCTAGCGAACTTTAATCTGTCCTAGCGAACTTTAATCTGTCCTAGTGAGCTACTGCAATATGTCCTTCCAAAATATCAAAATATAATTCTCACCATGTCCTAAATACACTTCCGTAGAATACAGAGGCTTGTTTTATGTTTCGTTTAAACATTCAATAATTCCAGCACAAAACTATGTACACAATTCCCTAACATTTGATTGGTCCGTAGCAAGTCTCTGTCCAAAATTATGAATTTATTTCAAATGCTGGAATTATATGGAATGAATGGCATTTTTGTTGAATTTATCGGGGATATAAACTTGGGTAAGTCGCGTGTATACTGGACGAGGCCTTCCTGCCTTCATCCAGTATTCCCGCGACATTTCCAAGTTTATACCCCGATACATTCCACAAAAAGGCAATTCATTCCTATAGTGTTTTATTTGACTTGCGTATGTGTGACATCGATGAATGGCAGCAGGGTAAGTGAGAGATGGAGTCGTGATGGATTGGCACTTTGGTGGAAATTAAACCAGTTCTAATCAACCAGTGGAGCGTCTGCCAACCGACAATACAGTGGATTCTTTGTCGTCATGTTTACTTGAGGCTTTTGTTTTATGTTCTCTATATATTTTCTTGTGCGGCCATCCATTTCTTTGTTTTTCTTCGTGTAGTTTACACCATTGTGATTTATTTGTCCTGCTATTACAGCTATTTTCTCGGTAGTTCATTGGGGAATAGTTGTTGTGGGACTTTCGTTACAGTTACTTTATACATGTATATGATTGGGGGTCATTCCCAGATCGGGGGCCAAATCCCAGAACGGGGATCAATGATTCGTAGAACAAGGGCCAATTCCGCACATTCTGGATTAAGCCGTTTTGATTTCAAGCTTGATGACGTTAAAGTTAGTGACGTAACGTCATGCTCTGGCCGCAACCGTTCATATAAGAATGGCGGTAACTAGTGCAGACGTCAGGTTTGTCTTTGGGGTTAAACGTACATTACCCACAGCGAAGTGTTTAGTAATGCAGTTATTTTATGACTAACTATGAATTACTGGGATTTATTAGTGAAATATCGCTCAATATTACACAGTTTGAAACTGTGGGAATACGGCAATTCAAATGTGAAAAATACGGTTTTGAAGTGTGAAAAATATCACTACAAGCCGAAATATTTTTAAAACATCGGGGAAAAATTATGGCATGGGACAATGGACACAATTTCAGATCTGGGCGCATATTTAAAATATGTACCTGTTCCGATGCTGTCAAGTCCATTACGGTCAGCTCCTTGAATTGCAAACGGTAATAGATGGTGCAGTACAGTGATAGTGAGTAGATTCCTGTTGGTAAATCGTGTTACTTTCGTTTATCAGTTATTTTAAATCCGTGTCAACACAGAATAAATCACAATGGCGGTCATTTTCCCTGTGTTCATTTGTAGAAATTATTGCGTGGTTTAAAATGTCAAATATATCAATAAAGTGTGTATATTGTTAACCGTATTACTTTATTGGTAAATTATGTGTGTAAAATGTATTTTATCTATTATATTTTAATGTTATGAAACGAATATCAGCATAATAAATTATAACATGTGGAATTATTATTTTTTAAGCAACAACTGATTTTAGTAAATTAGTCATGCTCAGGAATGATTCCCCCCGCCCTCCCCTCCACAGGTTTCCTAGAGGTACGATGAGGGTGCTAATGTAAATACTAAATCGGCAAAGAGCGTAAATGCTGTTATATGGACCTAAAATAAACAGATTAATTACTTTTCATCTCGTGAACACCAAGCGTTGTATTTTAGAAAATACAACGTTTGGTGTTCACGAGATGAAAAGTAGTTCGCTCTTACACTTAAAACAGCACATATCCTCTATTAATTAAACGGATGCCATTCCTGTTTCCATGACAGTCGTGTCTTCCAAATGCCCAGGTGTGCGATTATCAGACTGGGCCCCGTTCTGGGATTAACGTGAAGTTTTTCGCCTCACCCCCTCCCGTTCAGGGATTAACCCCCGTTCTGCGATTGACCCCCGTTCTGGGACAGACCCCCGATCTGGGTATTACATATATATATATATTACTCATACTGTTGTTTTCATTTGCGACAGCCCAACACTGGTTGTGGAGTGCATGTTTGTGCCGTTTTCGAGATTGCTCGTCCATCGCTATGCGCATGTCAAGTGTCATGATCTATTTCGTTAGTTTCTTCTTTATGGTTCACATTTTTGGTATCTCATTGTTCAGTTTGCTTTCTATTTTTGAATATAATAAATTATAGTGTGTTACTACACTACAAAAGCCCAAAAATGTTCATTAGCTAGTCAGAGACAGTAGAGAACTTACCGGTATATAGGGAAAACGTTCAGAGCTGGGCTGATGTTTGTCCTATTTGTGTCGTTCCTAATCGCCAGTCGAATTTGACCCTCCCCAAGTGAATCCACAAGTGTTCCGTTTGGTCTCTGGAAACTAAACAGGAATGTATACATGTAAGTGAATGAACAACCCGAATTTCAGGCGCTTGCGCATGGCGACTGAGCTCACCCTACGCAATCGTCTGGACATCGGGTTTACTTAGTGAGTAGGCAACAATTCGTTGAACATATATACAGTACATACAGGAGACCGATTATTATGTAAATATGAGACAAGCCATGTGAGTTTGTGCTTAGGAAAATGTGCAATATTTCATGAGCAAATTTTACCAAATCAAATCTACTGTCCGTAAATGACGTCAATTGAAGTTGACATTTGCGGAGCAGATGCCGAAAATTTCATTAAGAGTAGATGTCATTTACACAAAATTCACAGTTTCAGTAAATACGTTTCGTACAAAATCGCACATCTTTTAGGTACAAAATCACATGTATCATAATTGACTGTGGTGGGAGAAATTGGGTGGGTGAACTTGGCAACCATGGTAAACTCAAACCAGCCGGTATATATACAACAAATGATCAAGGTTGTACTGGCCAGTGAAACTATCAGGTATATGCCCAAATAAAGAGTACATATCCTTCTCGCTAACGGATCGAGCGTTAGAATGACCACATACTCGTATGTCGTAAATCATGTTTATAGTCAAGTCTGTCTGGTCTGTTTATGTACGTTTCGTATATCCAAAATACGAGAGCTTAGCAACTGGTTGGAATTTGTTAGTTCATGGGTGCTGTGTGCAAATCCGTCGGTTGAAATTCGTGAAGCCAGTAGGAGGCTACGTTTTATGCGTTATAATTACACAGTGGAGCAACCCGTAATTCGACAGTACCGGTTACTGTCAAACTGATATACTACTTGTGTTCGTCTTTTTCGTGAGACATCATCGATTTATTTTTGTTCAAGCATTTTGCCGACGGGTATACGAATACTTCAGCACGTGCATCCCCGCAGTCTCATCAAGGAAAACACTGTTTGCAAACGTGTGAGTGGGTGGCCAACAAACAATACAACCATTTACGTACCTAATGATGACCATAACCACGCTGGTAAGACCTCCTGGATCAATCAATCAATCAATCAATCAATCAATCAGAATAGACTCCGACCAGCATGTACATCTGTGCATTCTGATCTGGGTCCATACTGCCTGTCACTGAATGCTGAATAATATGTTGACCAGTTACAGCAGTATATTTTTTAAATCGAGATGGTATTGTCACATGTACCATGATATGCATTGTGAATGATTTTTAATCTAAATCAGGGTTGGATCCGACCAGGAAACACACCTGGTCGAAACCCATTCTGCTAACCAAGACTAGTGTCTCATAAAACGTCCTGACAACAATTATACATTTCCGAAAACTATAGTATATAACAACACTATTATGATTGAAACAAGTTTTGACTACACATCTTCTACCATCCAGATGATATTTTTCCATACCATATATCCCGCAAATTACACACTTAGTACAAGGTAGTATATACCTCGTAGATGACTCTATGTATTATATACTACAGCATATAACGCATGACTTTTAAGCTCTGTACTCTAATGTGAATGGACTTCGGCACCAATCAAAACATGCAAAGCAGAGGTAATAGATAGATACACTTGACTTCGATGATAATTGCTTCATAAGAGTGATGTGATATATGAATATCAAATATGTGAATATTGTCATGTTACTGTATACTATATGGAGCATTGAGTTACTATCTCCGCCATCTTTGTAGGTACAAGCCATCGTACAGTTTCATCACTTCGTGCGTTTGACACATACAGCAAATAATATGACAGTAAACCAACTAAAAGTTGGTGCAATACATAATAGACAGATATGAGAACGGCAAGCTATAAATATTATGCCAGCACACTATACAAAAGACGAGATATCTGAGCATTTCTGCCATCAATCTGAAAATAAATTTCAACGTGTAAACTTTCCAATCTGATGCACAGCCTATGTTACTGTACACGTTAGCCATAGGTAAAGCCATATTTACTCACATAGTAGGTTAGTAGACACCAGGGACAATACACTCAGGTAACTACTTATATGTCACTGGATTTGATAGATAATATCAGTACAGTAGTGGGTATATATGGTATGTGTTGTGTGGTTTGCCAGGTAAAAGTGATACACTGTGTGATTTTCTGTGTATGAAGCTATTTATAATGGTGGTTGATGTTGTTAAAAACACAGGCACAACCCTGTCCAGAAAACTGACATATTTTACAATATGTTGCAATATAAATGATAGTATTCAGTTTTCCTGGCTTTTCTATATGTGATTAGCTACATTATATCATATGTTCTACTTTACATTTTGATTTATTTGTCAAACGGCAGAAAAGGTGAAACTGGCTGATGGCTGTAAAATGCAAAGATGGCCGACTTGGCCACCTCAGGTTAAAACGCTTGGAAGATATACAGAATGAATTAAAAATAACATAAAATAACGAGTTTAAGAAATATGGCGGTGATATTATATTTAAAAGTAATGTGAATAAGAATGACGCAAAGCAATTAGCAAACACGTATACCATTTTAAATTAAATCCTGATCTCGTAGTGCAAAAGTAACTTCGAAATTTCAAGGACAAACGTAGCACATGGGATATTGTGGCACAAATCTAAAGTTAAGCATGAAATAACTAGTACAATATTATAATGTATGGTATAACAAGGGCATTATGTACATGAAACATATATGATAGTAGAGTAAATGATTTATACAGTTTCAGTGATTTCAAAGACACATATGAAATAAACGCTGGCGACTTCTTAAACTATTACGGATTGATAGGCAATATTAAAACTAAATGGAAAGTAAAGATGAGAACAGAATCGTTAAATGACGAGGTGCCAACATACTTGATAATAAACATTATGGTATAAAAACATAAATATAATGCTATACAACAACACTTTGAATAAATGAGATTACCACAACTAAAGCATTTCAATACGAATATCTGATAAGAATAATACCAAACAATTAGTTTTTGTTTAAATGCAAACGAAAACCATCAAACTTGTGTGAGTTTTGCCACATGACTATACACTCTAACAGGCACATGTGTTGGGAATGCACCGTCATACAATAATTTTGGACTGACATAAACCAGTTATTACAAACGAGTAGGCTAGATTATAGTCTCAATTTAACCTATGAAGATATATAATTTTGTAATGCGAAAGTTGCTTGTAAAAAGAAAAGAATACTTACTAGATGTATAATCCTTTTAGCAAAACACTTTATTTTCAGATGCCAATGTAGTGAATCACAACCAACATTTGAACATTTTAACGCATATCTTAAACAAACTATACGACTTGAAGAAACTATTGTGACTATGAGAGATAAATGCGAATTTCTTTACATACAATGTAATGACTATATACAGTAAGCAAACACCATTTAACAACACTGCCTTTATCTATCTTACCATATCAGCATTCTTAAAATCACTATACGTTGCCATGTAAGCGGCGAGTTTTCACACTTCCCACCTTCCGATAACAATGTATGTAACAAAGAACATTAAAGATTAATTAGCCTACTATGACGCTCGACTGGCCAATATATGACATTATATTAGATGTTCCGTCTTTGGACACGACATACGATATAGCTGCTTGATTATTCATGATCATTGTAATACTTAATGTACATGTACATCTGCACAGTCTGGTGAAGAACAACATTGTTTGTCATTCCATCACTGGATTGCGTTGTTAAAATGACCTGATGCTATTGTGCGTGCTACTCAGAATTCAGAGCAGTGATCAATGTCTCAATGTACATGTACATTTTGCATCAGAATACATTCTCACATTTCGTGGTATCGAAAACCGGACAGGTGTCTGTCATTGTAGAAAGGTTGGTATCCTCTTCTGAATAGTATTGATGATGAATCGGACCGTTTAAAGTGATGGCTATACATAAATCAAATGACTGTGTCATGTATTATTTCTTTTATCAGCGTTCGACCTTTAGATGAAGAACATATACTTTTGATTACTTCTACCAATGATTTGAAATGGTCTGCCGGCACACGAACGCGCCTGCTGGCAGCCAAAGAAAGCGAGTGCAATTTCAGACAAATGAAGATAACTAGAAACGCATGCAACGAAAATTTAAAATTATCAATCTACCAGCAGCCACGTATGAAAATATTTCATTGAGGATAACAAAGGTTGCCAATGGAAGAAATGTTAAGTTTATAGGGCAAGAAAGACATTTATATTAAATTCTTTCGACAGCAGGGCTAAGAGGGTCGGAAGATGCTACGATGAATGATGCAGTATGATGCTAGAAAAGCATGAGCCAACTAAACAATATATTTCAATAAGAGTAAGAGACATTAGAATAAACTTACGAAACATTAAGTTTATACGACGATTGCCTTGCCGTTGTGGCTAGACAGTGGTGGTGCATTTTGGGCTGAATGATGCAGTGTGCTGTTACAGAGATATCAGCCATGTAACATGAATTACAAGACATTTACGAAATGTTAAGTTTATATGACAACAAAGAAATAAGTGAATGACCTTGATAGGGGATTAACGGGGATAGTATTTTTTTCTGGCACCTGTGATATGTACCAAATGATACAGGATGATGTTAGAAGTACATTAGCTAAATATGGAGCCATTCTATGAAGAAACATACATTAGAAGACATTTAAGAAATATTATGTTCTTAGGACAACAAATGTATGACTGTTGACATTGAGGTTAAGTTGGGGCGTGCTGTGGTTTTCAAAAATGGTGTAGGATGATGTTAGAAAGATATCAGCAAAATACACGAACTCTCCCTAAAGGGAAACAGAAATTAGAAGAACTTTATGAAATGTTACGTTCATAGGACAAAACAAAATCGTTGACCTTGGGGTCGGGAGGGGTGGGGCATATTGTTTAGAATTATGCAGAATGAGAACGAAGCAACACATGAAAGCCTTCATTGAAGATTAACATAAATGAATAGACGAAATTTACAAATTCTTAAGTTTATAGGACCACAATGACATTTAAGCGAGTGACCATGACCTTGATATTAAGTCCGGGTGGGCATTTAATTGTGTGTATATTGATGCAGAATGATCGGGCAATTAATGTGCAAGCTACAAATGTTTTTTGAATACACTTATTTACTATTTATATTTATGCACATGGCAGGCTGCTATTCAAACGATTTCATAGGGCGGCCATTTTAAAGCAATCATCGCGAAGGTTTTCATATATTTTACTGGATAGTGTCTGCAACTTCCACCCCGTTTGCTAACATGTGGTTTGTCACAAAAAATATGTCCATAGGACAGTCGTGGTCACTACATGTATATATGTATATCGAAAAATACTTTATACTTAAAGCCGACTATACTATTATCCATTCATAATCACATAATAGTTTACGAATGTTTTTCTCACCCGATTTGTAACTTATGCAATTCATCCTTCTTATCAAACGTGACCTTGAACATTCCGACGGCTGCCTCCCATTCGTCTCCCAGAAAACTCCCGACATCTGTATACCGTAGTCCGACAAGAGTAGACAGTGTTGTGTTGGTGGTATTACAACCCGCCGTGCAGGTCCAGTGGTATCCAGCCCATCTCTTCATCTTCGGGTCAGTAGGTGTACGAGTACCATTGAGAAATGGACTAAGAAGTTCCGATGTCAGACAACTCGGTCTGTGAGTACAGTTGAATGGAGGATTGGAAACATCAAGACTCCATATAAGGCGGTATTTGAATATTATCTGCAACATTAACGGGGCACGACTACTTGTGTGACTAACGTCTGCACATTCACATTTACAAACGACAACGAACTACCGCCCCATCTACATGTATTGACCTTTCGTATTATATTAACACAACTATGATATAATTATGCAACGGAATCTTGACAGAGATATAAAAGGTTGCAAGCAGTCGTAGACACGATAGTAAATTATGAGATATAAAGCGACCTAGATAAATGTGCAGCATATGAGATTTCAGCATACTCTAGTCGTATGAAACTATATATTATGCTTTGATTAATGATACATATGACCAACCACCCACATGTTTACGATGACGTGATCACACAATTCGGCAACTTATGGGTTGCCATTTATGTAATGTGCAACTTAATTGTAAATATCAGAAATTATATCAACAGAAGATACGACCTCTATTATACAACGTTCCTGCAGTTTTCAACGCGTTACAAAGTTCCTCATAATCAGCGGTGTACTCTGATGCAAAAAGTTGTGTAACAAATAATAGGTACTTATCAGATTTCTTTTCAATAAATAGAGATGTACGCCAAGGTTGTCCGTTATCCCCGTATCTCTTTATTATGGCCATTGAACTATTATCAAAATCTATCATCAACGATGCAGATATAACTGGAGTCAAAATCGGTGATATAGAGCTAAAAAATACAATGTTTGCTGATGATGCAACTTTTATGACAAACGGTACTCAAAAATCCTTTGAAAAGTTAATATACATAATAGATGAGTTCAGTAAGATTTCCGGCCTCAAACTTAACATACACAAATCTACAGTAATGAGAGTAGGTGATTTAAAACATACAGATATCATATTCTGCCCCAACAAAAATTTTACTTGGACCTCACACAGTGCAAAAACCTTAAGTATCACATTCCTGAATGATAGTAGTGCTACTCATGAACATAACGTTTTACCAAAGATATTAGAATTTGAACAGTGTCTTGACCGATGGAAACGCAGAAAGTTAAGCTTACTTGGAAAAAAATACGGTTATAAAGACGTTTGCCGTCCCAAAATTGATATATCCATTGACAGTTTTACATGATCCACCAGAAAATATGATAAAACGAATTAGAACTAAGTTATTTCAATTTTTATGGAAAAAGGTGGATTACAAATGCTAGACATAGATAGTTTTATAACTTCTGTAAGAGCTTCATGGTTGAAAAAAATATGCGATTCAACCAACATAGGGAAATTGAAAGCAATTTATGAACAAATACTTGAAAGATATGGTGGGATTTTTATCTTTGAATGCAACTTGAAACCAGAAGACACCAAGTACATAGGTGAACACAACACGTTTTTAAATAATGTTTTGAAATCTTGGGCATGTATACAATATTCCCCTCAAACAGTTACAGTATCTAAAGAAAGTATTTGGAATAACTCTAATATAAAACATAAAAACAAACCTATATTTCATAGGAACTGGTATGATAAGGGTATTAAGTACATTGAACATTTATACGATTATGGAATAAATACTTTTTTAAGATTCGCTGATCTTGCAGAAATGTTCAATATAAGAAATGATGATTTTATGAAATATCAAAGTATATTAAATAGTATAAGTCCACTGTGGAAGGATATAGTCAAAACAGAACACATCAACGCGATACAACCTTCAGAAACACTTAAGTCAAAATTACAGAAAAGCAAATACGTTAATAAAATACTATACACGATGCAAACAAAGAAACAAATAATGAAAGATATGAAAGCTGAGAAAAAATGGATACATGAATTTCCGGATACTAACCTAAATTGGAAACAAATTTACACGTTACATTTCAACTGTACTATAGATTCCGTATTGCGTAATTTCCAATACAAATACGTAATGAGAATTATTGGAACAAACAAATTACGTTATCGCTGTAGCTTAATTAATAGCAGTTTGTGCGATTTTTGTTCTATGTATGTTGAAAGTATAAAACATTTGTTTTGGGAATGTCCCCATGTACAACATTTGTGGTCACAGCTGCGGACATATTTAATTGAAAAAGATATAACATATGTCGTAAATTTCCAAAGTATTTCTATAGAAATAAATGACAAATCACAAAAAGCACACCAATTTAATTTTATAATCATATTAGCCAAATATTTCATTGTTAAATGTAAATATGAAAATAATGATATAGCTTTCGGTCCATTTCTAAATTATTTAAGACATATGATATACATAGAGGAGATTATGGCAACAACAAAAGACAAACGGGAACAACATATTATTAAATAGGGCGGGTGTCAGACATAGTTATAATTGTAAGCACTGTAGACAGGTGTCAATCACACAAACTACACAAAAGTAACGAATATCAATCTAGTCTAGCACATATGAACACATAGGAACATAGTCCACTTTTCACTTTGTTGCTATCCATCTATATTACTCCAACTACTTTCCTATTTCTATCTGTTCTCCCTTACATGTGTAACTGTATGCGATCACGTAAGCCATACATTGTTAGTCAATATTGTATGTATAAATGTACATGTTGTATTTAAAAGTGAAATAAAAATATTTAAATATAAAAAAAAATAATCAGCGGTGTACGATGTCTAAAAGAGCCGCATTACAAAAAAAAACAATCACATGGACGGCCTGACATTGTAATTATTTATTTTATGCATTTATTGTCATAGTTCATGCCGTATGCGTGCATTTAATGAAATAGAAATGGATAATTAGTGTTCCTCGATAAAACTACATAATTACATATATCAATATATGAAAACAACATGTCATATGTTACCTGGTTTGTGACATCCGTAGGCCGCCACCGTATTGATGCTCCATATAACATTTCTCCATATATGTTTATTATGTACAGTGCATAAATCATACACAAGTAAATACAAGTAACGTTTTCCATATCATCCACACTCAGAAATCGTTTGTTTGGAGTTTACACTTTGTAATAACATACTAAAAGCATGCAATCTGTATATGTTGAAACCAGCTCAAATATAAGACATTAAGACAGAATATTGCATACATGTAGTTACGTGTGTATTTTGTTGCTGACTGCCTGCAGCAAAAATAATAATGTTTAAACAAGATGAGGAATTACAACCATTTAGATAAGTATTCTCTATCACCAGGTTCCCTAGATTAAACAAGTGAACACATGATAACTATCGTATTCTAGAAGCCCAGGTAGGGATATGTACTTAAAACGTGTGAATTCTGCTTTTTCTCAATGCATTCATGTGTTTAACGGTACGACAAATCAATCAGTTTTTTTACACGTGATTTTGAAACTTTCGTTATATCTTGTTGGTTTATAACATACCTCAGAATTTGCAACATGGAGAACGTGATCCAAATAGAAACAGTATATCGACAGGGGATCTAAGAGCCCATGCAACTAACACTGTAATTAAGGAATCAAACCATGGACTGTTGCCTTTCCTGTAGTACGAAAACACTGTTTGGTCGGTTTAAAGTGCGTGGAGTCCGAATGTAAACATATCAAATGATTTTCATACTACAGTAAACGCAACTGCCCATTGTTGTATTACTTATATTTACATTGCATATTCGGATAGTTTCAAAAATGTAAATAATCAATTACGGCATTAGATTTGGGAATATTATTGTTTTACATCATTTTGTTGCAATTCATGAACAGCGACGTTGCTGGTCAATAGCTCGACGCTATTGACAACGATGATGAACGACATGTACTTTGATGACATCAAATAAACTGAAACGAATCAACAACGTCGCGCGACGTCAAGTGGGGCTAAATATAAACGCAATGCGTTGAATAGGCGTTTCTATTATGAATTGAAGGACAGTGTAACTATTCACAGATAGAACACACTGGGAACTCAACGAATGCACCATAGAACACAAACGGCAATGAAACATGCTCAATAAACGTCAGAATAAATAAAGGAATGAAACATAGAAAATGATCTAAGTAAATATGACAGCAAGGGTACTGACTTGAAACGGTCAGGTTCGTTAGCACCAATATGTAGCCACCGTAAACCACCCACATGGTGGAGATTTCAAAGTAGTTGCCGAGATATTCCCCGTTTTGTTTTCTTTATCTCACATACCTGAAATATATGAAGTATTTCGGGGTCCACAGCCTATAAACTCGTTTTAATGTACATTGACTCAGTGTGTAACTGGGCAGTATAACGGCAATATAAACGCACTGCTGCAATCGATTATGACCCAGTCACAATTTTACGTTGTTGTGGTTGTGTACATTAGAGGTAGTCTATTATTGTATGTACATTGTAAAAGAGCATCAAGGAATATGTTCAACGAAGGCCTATATTTCTACGACGTACTGTTGGCTTGGTAATTTTCCATTTCCGTCCTATCGCTATATTTACAACATTTGTCTGTTGTATACTGCGCTTCTGTTTCATTATGTGGCCTCATTAGTCATTTATATTCATTAGATTATTGCCTTGTACAGTATTTTCCATGTGGAATTGATGGTCAGCTGCGGGTTTGGCCGATTGGAATATTTTGTTTACTGACCTTTCACGGCTGTTTCGGACGAACCAAGTGGGACATCTATATCAAGATTAACGTTTAACACGCGTGTATGGCACTCGTTTACATTGGTGGAATCAAAGGATTATACACCAAAGGAGAACATACATATATAGGTTGAAAACAAATAATTAATGCATTTATAAATTATATCCATAGAACATAAACGTGGTCGTGACTGGAGTAATGTGTGGTTTGTGATTTGTGACCCGTGTAGTTCCTGATCAAATATCACACCCGTGTAGCATGAAAGCGATCTAGATTGCGTGTTAGAAGCATAACGGGTGTTTCATTAATGAAATACCGACACGTGCAGATCCTGATCAGACTGTGCGGATGTACAGGCTGATATGGATCTACACTGGTTGCATAACCCATAAGTCCCATTTATCCAGTCACAGGCACACACGAGGAAACGAAAATTAGAATATTGCCCATGAAGGGCTCACTTACAAATGATGTGAAAGTCTAAACCAAACACGTCGCGTTTGCTATTAAATGTGCCAAGTTATATTACTTTGATTAAATAAAAGTATCTTCCTGTCGTCACGTTCGAAGTAAGCCAATCGTTATCATAAATAATGAACGCGTGTCTTATTCAAATAGGACAGTCTTATATCTACGCCTGTTGAAGATGCATGTGTTGTTCCCATTGTTATATAGTGATAACCAATTCAAATAATGTAGAGAAATATATTCTCAGAAGACAAACATCTCAGTTAAACGGCAAATGAACCCAACAAAACATATGCCGTAGACAACCGTGGTACGGGTACAGCGGTGGTTATCATTATTAGATAAATATCATATTTAATTAGTTTCAGCTAAAATATTGAATCTGGCACACTGAGTTGGTCTTGTCGAATATTTTGCAGGGAGAATACTATCTCACGTATAATATATGCCTGTATTAAGGGTATTACACAGATAACAGTTCATTTGTCAATCACGAGACAGGCTGATAACGTTGGTCATCTTTAAACTACAGTAAACTAATGAGATATCGTCATGATATCGATGGATTTTGCTTCCTATTGGCACATTGTATTGCTTGTATGACTTGCGTTGTTTTTGTACTGTCTGTCAAACAGTTATGACATCGTGCAATTTGAAGAGTTGCATGAATGACATCCTTTGTTCTTGAATAAACAGGCATAGATGATTGCACTAGAACCAACGTTGTTATGAATTTTAAACAACACCCTGACGCGATGACCTTTGAGCGACGTAACCGGGCAGTAAGGATGCTGGCGGAATGGGTGTTCGGGGTTTGCGCGACATTTCGATTTGACGTGTGGACATGCCGAGGAAAACGACACCGATCGAGGATCTCTACATCAGATTGAGGTCTAGACGTACATGCACCAGATTCCTTCCAAACGTACGTGCTACTTCCCACCTATGGGACAAGTGCATCCAGCGTTTTTTTCGGATCAGTACCAGTTTAGTCTTGGGTCCACGTGCTAGTATTCGATAATCCCAGTCATTTGCTTGGTTTTCTCGCGACAATAGTCCACTCGCCCAGGTCAATGTCCCTCAAACCAAGTAATGTGGTTGTAATGTTGGGTGTTGTTTGCATATATGCTGGGAATAGAACGTTACCGGTTGAAATGCGAAACATTAATAGAACTTTATCAAGTCTAAATATGTTCTTAGCGTAACAATAAAACACATGCCGGTCTCGGGCCATGTCAACGAGAATACCGTTGCGTACCTAATGACACGTCACATTCTGTCGTAAATGACATTGACGTTCATGTTGATTTCGCACTTTGCAGCATTCCAGACCATGTGTGAGAAAAGGAATCAATGGCATGACTGGGACTGAATAGGGGAATCCAAGTCCCGCATTGCGATATCGTCTCTTTAACATATATTTGATATTGCGACGAAGTAATCCGCATATGGGTGCCAACGCTTCTATATAGGTACTGTGTCGATTGTCAGTTTATCTTTATATCTGCTCCATAGCATAGTCAACGAGAAACGTACTTCTCTGAATGAAAGCAATATAGGAATACAATGTTGATTTAAAGACGACATTGGCTCGATGACCTTGCATGTTGGGACCGAATATTTATGTCGGATCCGTTGTCTTGCCCAAGGACATGCCGAATCGGCCACTGGTAGCGGGTCGAGGTAGGAATCGAACACTCGGGGTCTGCGGATCCGCAGTCAGACGCTCTATCTACTCGGATAATCAGGCTACCTACAGCGTAGTGATAGCTGTTCCTATGTACATATACTTCTGTAAATAAATTAAGTCGCGCCATCTCAATAAACCCAAATGCTAAGTCGAAAATGGGGATATAATCCACGACCGGAGGAGGAATCAAAAATCGAAATTCACTTTGCGCATCTATACACCATAAGGAAAGAACACACACAGTTTCAAGTCCCTAGCCATTACGGTTAAAACGTTTTACTTCTTACGAGATTCTAAGTAAAACAGGGGGAGATAATCCATGACCGGGGCTCGTATCAAACATCGAAATTCACTCTGCGCATCTAAACACCATAAGAAAAGCACACACCAAGTTGCAAGTCCCTAGCTATTACAGTTTAAAAAGTTTTACTTCTTACAAGGCAAAATTGAGAAATTCCAAGTCGAAAAGGGCCCATCCATGACCGTGGGTCGAAATTCACTTTGCGCATCTACACACCATACGGAAGGGACACACCAGGTGTCAAGTCCCTATCTATTACGGTTACTTCTTACAAGAAACGTGTCCGCCGTGTATATTTCGCTCTCGAAGCGGAACGCTGTTTACCACCTTTTCCACGTGCAAGGTGAACACAAGGTAAATACATATGGTGAGTACACATCGTACAATTCGTTTGAGATCAATTATCGTAAAATTAAAAAAGCTTCTCATTGATTCTCTGTTTTCATTATGCCACGGCTTTGTGAAAAGGACAGAAATCAGGCAATTGGGATGTTGGAGGTTGGCGTGTTGGCACATATCGTTGCACGTCGGTTTGGGTGCTGCAGAGAAACGATTGAGCGACTATATGGACACTGAAGACGTTCGCGACCGTCCTTGAGCTGGTAGGCCTCGTGTGACTACGGCAAGAACGGACCGTTTCATTGCATTGATGCACTTGCGCCAACGCCTTTTGCCAGCCACCGTATACTAATGTGTTAACTACATTATCATTAGTAGAGCGAACTTGGAGGTATTCATTTCATTTTACAGCACACATATCCAACTTTAATACTGCAATATCCTTTAAATGGAGTTCTGTTTTATTTAATATAAAATCATCGTGATTAAAATCAAAATTTATAAAGAAGATGGACATACAATTGATGTACGGTTGTAAAGCTATTTCAAATGCGAAAAAACACAGGTAGGTACCTTGTTTCATCTCTTGTATAGTTTTTTAGAGACGTCCGATGAACATGACACTATGCTTATCCGATTTCAGTAGGATATTCATACGAGATTGCCTAGTTTCCCAGAACATTCGAGAAAACTACCGGATATGCCCGTCAAGGAAGCGATGAATTTCGTTAAAAAAACATTCAACAGTCGACGAATTCTCTAAAACGTTCACAATTGAACATTAAAGTCGAACTGTTTGATGTGTTGACAGTATAATGCATTTTAAATTTGATACGCGGATATAAAGTGTGATGCAGAGCATTTATAACGTTCAAATTAACTGGAAAGAACGTGTGGAAACTATTCACCATGAAGTTTGTTTATGCACGTATGTTTTCATAGAACGCCTATATTCTCGTGAATAGTTACAGGCGTTCTATAATTACAATCGGTCGATGGGCCGAATGGGGTTCGCTGCGGGAAACTTCGTAAAATGAAAGTGTGCCAATACCAACAAGATATATGTTAGTTCAATATTGAAACATGCTAACACCTGTAGACATTGATAGGTTATATTAAAATAATAATACGCATGTAATTTGCAAAAAAATAGCTTCCCAATGAAATTTAGTTTAAATAGATTATCCCGTATGGAGCCTCATTTAGAACCTCTGGTACATTTAGAGTCAATATTTGAACCGTTTTACTAAACGCCATAGTGTCATGTGTCCAATTTATTGGACACAGGACACTTTTTTTTAATGTAATATACCAACCAATAACAAATTTACGTTTAAAAAGTCAGCTATTTGTTGTTAAATGCGATTGTATTTTCATTGTGACGTCATACTATATTTCGTGTCCTGCCAAACGCGTAATAATACAATGATTGGTCATATTGCCATTACACGTACTGCCATCGTGATTGCTGTCTTCGTTGTTGATAATCTCTAAATACGGATATACAGATACTCATTGTGTACTCAACGATTTGTGAATGCTACAGACGTACATTTCTGCAAATTTGCTAAAGTTGAGAGGACAATACGGCGACAGCCAAGAGACATCAATAATTGACCTACATTTTACATAAGTCTACTACTACTAGCTGCCAGACACGAAACATTTGTTTCAGGTAGGAATTATTTCTTTATTACTGTTGACCAATATTTGAATCGTGCTGACTTCGACAGCACTTTTAACCACAGGGCTACTAAAATAATTCCATTGTATTCAATCTAACATGAATTCATGTGGTGGGGGATATTCAACATTGCCTGTGCATGTGCCGAGTCATTGGTTTTCGCGACCAATGTTGTTTCTACAATTGTTGTTTAAATAGCTAATTTCTAATTTATGGTGCATCTCGGACTCTGTGTGTTTGTGGCACCTCGATACTTGTTGATTCACTTTGAATATATGTTTTCAGTCCAACAAGTCGATTCATTATCTATTTAGGCTATTATCTGTTATCTATTGTCTATATAGGCTTTTAGCCACTTAAAACAGACACTACTTTCACCCCCCCCCCCCCCCCGCCAGTCAAATGTGTTTATAAAAACTGTAACAACAGTGATGAAAAAAGTAAAAAATTGAGGTGTGCGAATCCAGGTACACTGCATTTGCACAGCGGTGAATTTTCCCCGAAATATGAATATAGGCCGGTGCAGTATTTCTATTAAGTAAGTGTACCTGGCTTCGCACCGTGTATGTGGCTTTGCACACACCAATATTTTACATGTCTGATTATTCATGTTGTTTTCTTAAGACAAGTGTTTTCAGAAAGTCACGTGTTTACACGATTTAGAAAACTATAACAACAGTGACCAAACAAGTAAAAAAATTGAAGTGCAGTATTTGTATTAAGTATTTGTATTGCAGTGGGTGGGCTTCCTAAAATTTATTTGTACACAGGGTACCCATGTTTGGTCTGGGGTGGTGATGAGGGACTTTTTTGCTTCATTGGGGTGACCTCACGAAATATGGGCGGGGGTGGAGACTGTATGTTTGTTGGGATTACAATCATGTCTGTTAATTCTGCGCACCTAATAATAATTTTCGTGAAAATGTCCATATTCAGTCAAAATTCACTGAACATTCAAGGCAGTTCTTAGCCAAGATAATCACGGCTAAGCAGATGGCTTTTACTATTTCATCTGTCGTCTATTATCTGTATCCGCCTAGCGGAGACCCAGCCAAATTTGATCAAAATATCAGTCCATTTTGTCCTTGAGTTTTGCGAATAATACGGGAATAAAATGATAACCAATGTCGGTATATTTGCATGTGTATTATTGGTTTATGAAGCAGATCTGTTGTTGATCTATTCATTTAGTAAGCAGGACCACTAATCATTTTGACCATGTTCTGAATAACTTTTTACCAAACTATTGGAATGGGATAAAATTGTGACTTAGTATACCGTTAATCAGCTGATTTATTCCAAAATCAACATTATTTATTCTGACGTAAGCTGGGCAAAACATTACGTGAATTGTGCATTAGCCGGTGCGCAGAATTAGCCGAAATGACATTTTTTAAATATATGTTGTTGGGTTACCATAAATGAGAAATTCCACGACTTGCTACTAAATTTCTCTGTTTCGCACTAATACAATTAGCTTACCATATTCTTGACACTTTTCTAAATAGATGCCCCTTCAGTTGTATGTTTTATGCCGTTGAAAAGAAAAAAATGTAAATGTAAAGCTATATTTACGTCATGTAAATGTATGTAACGGAAATTACATTTCTGAGACCCCTGGTCCCTTGAAGTGGAAATAAAATTAACAAGAACAATTATAACATGAATGATCATGTTATAAAAGAACGCTTTGAGTGTATGTTATTATTATTGAGGCCAACTACATGTTTGCAAGTAGCATGTAAAGTTATAGATATCAGGGTATGGGATCAGTGGTTTCCGAACCTGCTTTTCCGACGTGACGTATTCTGTGACGTCATTTTTACAGTAAATTTTCTTGAAACTTTTCCAAGCAAACGGACGGATTTCGATGATATGTATCACACCATAGAAGTGACATACCGGTTCGATGATATGTATCACACCATACATTCACGTTCTTTAGATTTATATTCACATCCATGGAAACCGATTCTTCGTCAAAACCAGAAAATTGTTAGATTAAAGCAAGCTATACCATAATGCAAGAACTGGCATCATTAAACGAAGCTAATCCCCTCGCACTGGCATCATTAAACGAAGCTAATCCCCTCGCTGGCAGCCTTGATAATAAAAAGTACTCCGTGATCTTGGGCGGTCGAACGTGGGTCATATGAGTCTACTCATATGCTAAACCATGCTCCATCCATAGACACACATTATGGTCAAATAATATCAAAATCGTGGAAGCAGTTCACAAGTTATTGAAAAATGAAAGGTGTTACTAGCGTACGTACATACATACGCAGTACAGACTAACGATATACCAGCTCTTGCCTATCGGCGAGGGGATACTAATTGGCAACCTGTTAAGCATTTACTGCGTTATGTTTCATTGAACTCTGTCTTTCCATTATAAAGATATTACATTCAACATCCTGCACCACCTTTAATTGACATGGCGCAATTTTCCCAATTTTAGTACTTTCCACTAACAAAAAAAACCGACATCTAGTCGCACGCTGACTGAGCCGCGATCTATAAACTTACCCAGGGAGTTTACATTGCAAACATAGTGTAACACGTCCACTGGCGGTTTGTTTCGGTGAGTCCGCACAGTACAACAGTCCGACTTGGCAACGCCACCTAGCGACTTATCACCGGCACTGCAGTGCATGATATCAAAATCCTAAAACCATCAACTTCTAAAACTGGCGTTTTGAAGAAAGTCATGAAATATGCAATCTTAAATTCGATAAAATTGACGCAGTACAATTTGAACGACGTTATAAGCCAAAGATATGAGTGCCAGAAATAATCCACATTCAGACACATGAAAATGTTTGCCATTTCTCCATTTCATTGTCGAAACTCCAGACGGTTTTACAGAATGTGAAAGCCATAGAAAATGTAAACTGGATATCAAATACTCCTACAAGCACCAATATGAACTTGTGAGTGAAATTCACGACAGGTCATACATTACATCGAAATCATTGCCTTGAAAAAGTCTGAGAAATATTACACACACACAAGTACACATTCAAACGGCTGTATGTCAAAAATTGTTCTGCGACTTTGCACTGCAGTGGAGTATCCAGATTCATGCAGAGGGGGTGTGAATTGTGAATGGAGTTTGGAAGGGGGTGCGAGAACATACATTCAATTTCTTCCATTGTAGTGATTTTCACATATATTATACAGGTAGTTATTTCCCCAGAAAACGTAGGTTAAAGTAAAAAAATACACACCTGACCAAATGTTACGGAATGCAATTACACACCATGTCACTGGACTTTGTACTGTACACCCACTGGTGAATCCATGTGACAAGTGTTTTGTATGATGTGGTGTTTGTGAATGAGCTGATAAGACAAGCCTTTGCACTTAATGACTGGGTGCCAGATATCCTTCAGCAAAGTTGCAAATCATGATTTGAATTGGGGTCCCATCTGTTTGGCACAAAGTGTTCTTTATAGGAATTAAATATTAAATAAGTATAATTGTGTAACTATTCCAACAGTTTTAAAAAATACGAGTGCCCGCTACACAGAAATATTCACTTAGTAATCTTAGGTTTACTGATAGGTTGTATCATCGTGCTATTTTGATTGTAAATGAGGCAGGTCATTTTTTAAATTTATTTATTTATATCAACTAAATGTGTCACCTTATTTTGAATAAATATTTGTATTGACTTGTTACAAAATATGATCATTGCACATCAAAAGATAAATAGAGAGAATAAATAGTTGTTTCCATTAACATTTTAAAGAGTCAATGTTATCGCCCTTGATATCAAAGTGGCAATTCAAGCTTGAATAATAATAATGCAAAATTAACATGGTTGATATGATTTTTTTTAAGAATTTTACCAAATTTTCTACAACGGCCATCTTGGATTATATGACAACCTCCATTTTAACAAATATGAAAATGCTTCACCCACGCACCACAACTGTGAAGTCTGACCAGCGTCGGCCAAACGGTACATGAGAAGAAGACGAAATCTATAATTAAAGGATGACCTGCGGCGGCCATCTTGTATGATGTATCATCCGATTTTGACAATACCCACGATACCTTCGATTTGATATATATCAGGACCATATTAGGTCAAATTTGAAATATCGCCATGTGCCAGATACAAAATCAATGCGTGAAAAAACAAAGGGAGAACACTGGAATATTAGTGAGGCAAGAGTTGTGATAAATATACAAAAAGGAATTCCAGTTATGCTCGGGACACAAAATCAGTACATGTATCCGAAAAAAACAAAATAAATCAGTATGGTAAGATATGTTATTCTTGCTTTTAAGGACTAGAGCAAGTGAGCGGGGTCTCACACATACCCGCGGCCGTAGCAAAGTCATTTGGCCTTGACCTTTGGCATGAAAGCCGCTTAGGTGAGATATAGAATGAAAATATGGCTGTTGATAAAGAAGTGTGACATTTCCAGTCGATCCAATATACGTACGGTTGCAGATAAATTGTGTACTTAAAACTTTAACGCAAATATTTCAAAACATTTAACACAATTTGACCTTGACCTTGGGCATGAAAGTCACATGCATGGGCTATAAAATGAAAATATGGATGTTGATTGTTGATAGACAAATATATGAAGTTTCAATTCAATCTGACTTACGGTTGCAGAGAAATTGTTTACTTAAAACTTTAACGCATATATTTCAAAACATTTAAAGCAAGTTTCAAAGTAATTTCACCTTCACTGTGTGCATGAAAGCCGTATGAGTGGGCTATATAATGTTTGTTTAATGGTGTTTAACGGCCTATCAACAGCTATGGTCTAATACTCACATAAAGGATATAACTGTCGGATACCAAATGCCAAAGTTGTTTGTTTGTTTATTGGTGTTTAAACGGCCTAACTATCAACAGCAGGTCATATAAGGCTGGGCAAACGGGTTTGATCCTGTATTAACCTGCTGCATTGGGGGGAAAATCCCAAAATCAGAACGGAATAATTTCATCGAGAAAAATATAGTCAGCCCTGAAATTAGAATAACCTGACCTGATGCCAGGTCCATACCACACCAAAGTCACTTGGCCCCTTTCCCTAAAAAAGGATTACGAATAATCGTAATACTCACACAAGAGATATAACCAGATTCAACTGTCACATACAAAATGCCAAAGACGTATGTGAGGGCCAAACCAGGTCTCCAGTCGGATTTCCGGTAAGGATGAATTGCGATTGTTAAATTACCCATCACATGCACCCACCAGGGCTATAGAAAGAAAATATTGATCTTCTAACTTCATAAAGAAGTATATATACATGTATGAAGTTTCAAGTCAACCCGACTTGCGGTTGCAGAGACATTGTGTACTTAAAAACTTTGACATGTTTGATACAAATATTTCAAAACTTTAAGTAATTTGACCTTGTGCAGGAAAGCCACATCGGTGTGCTACAGTATAAAAAATATGGATGACGATAAAGAAGTATATGAAGATTCAACTCAATGCGATTTACGGTTGCAGATATAATGGGTACCCAAAAACCTTTAACGCAAATCTTACGGATGGACGAAAATACAAAAACTATATACACCTCGATATACTTTGTATGCCTGGGTATGAATCATGATTGAAGGCACTGTGTTACAGATGATGCCTCAATATGTTGTTTCTCACATCATGCACTGCAAATGACCAATATCAACCAATTGCACCATTTCATTCGAAGTCAAATTTCGAAGTCGAAATTTATTGTACACATGTAATTTGTTACAAGTTTGACCATTGGGCATTGATTTCAATTATAATCATGATAATAGCACAAAAATACATCATTAATTCGTAAATTTTTGTTTCCCTTCAAAGTCTACAAAGTTTGTCTTTGGTCTATTCTGGATGTTTCAAGTAAAATCCTTTATTGCGAAGATAACTGAAACCATGTGAAACCAACCAAATATAGACTTTATAGACTGTGGACGTTAAACAGAAATTTATGAATCAAAGATTGAATGCAATACCTTAAATGCTAATCACTCTAGGTTGGCGGTAGGATTTTTAAATTTGCTCAAATATGTGTCTGTGACTGGAGAAATGGGGCTTATGGGATTTGCGATCAGTGTAGATACACATATCCGCACAGGATCTGCACTGTTCACCATTGCATCAATGAAATCTCCATCATGCTTCTAACAAGCCATATCATTATCAGGCTACATGAATGTACTATTTGATCAGGAGCTACACTGGTCACAAATCCCATAAACCACATTCTCCAGTCACAGCCACCGGTTAAAGTAACGGACCAATACCTATAAATACATTAAATATACCTAAAAGCATCAATAAGTGAAATAAAATAGGCTAAACAAATTATTTACTCCCATATATCACACATGGAGTAAATACATTTTGTTTAGCTTATTTTTCTCTACTTATTGATTGCTCTTAGGTATATTTAATGTATTTATAGGCCATGGTCCGTTACTTCAACCTGAGGTCACAGCCACATATGTGTAAAAGCATAGTAAATATATTTCTGACCATTTCAATATCTAGTCCTTCGAGTGTCACATAATCAGAAATGTACAATTGTCATTCTGTCCACCACAAGAATGAGTCACCGATTCAAAAAATATTGACAAATCTTAAAACTTCACAAGTCAGATTTGTGTGAATAAGATTCATTCTCAATTCCATCAACACAAGAAGTAACATGTCTTCACGACACATCCTTTCAACAGGTTGATTAGATGATTAGAGCAGAAATCAGAGTTAAGAACCACACAAACACTGCCGCTGGCATGGATGGTACTCCGGTTAAATGGTTAATTTTTTGTAACTGAACTTGTCTTTCTCAAGCTCTTCCTCGAGGGTTATATTTTCAGATGTCGCTGATCTTAAGATGATGACAGTCTGTCATGGCGACACTATATTTTGCTTCGTGTAGGTCAGGAACTGGATCAGTTCCCATTTCGCGAGTGTTTGGCAACTTGTTGCCCAGGTGGAGTAGTGTCTTCGGGCAGCGATTCTTCTGGTGGCCTTTGTCCTTCAACAGCAGAATGAGAAACAACTTCAGCCTTATATGCTTCTTCTGAAACCGCCCATATACTATCTCAATAGCCCTGCTGGTGTCTGCCTCGACTGCAGGGTGAAGTTGAAGAGGCTCGACGAATAATCCAGATGGCTAAGATCTGTAGACGGCTTCCCTGAAACAAACAATCAAACACTATTATGTACATGGTTAGCCTTTTATTGAATTTCTTACCAGTATTAACCATTACTCAGCAAATGACTCCGCAACTTTCCAACATGAAACAGTGCTTAGAGAACTACATCCCACCCGGGCATCAAACTCACAACACTTGGATAAATGTGGTAAGCGAGTAAGCCACATTGTTCATAGTTGTGAACAGTAACTCTTGAAATCTACAACTGTACTGTCCGTAGCAGAGTTACGTTTCCATTCATAGTCTTCCTCTGCAGAATAGTGAATAAGAGATCTGGTTCGCAAATTACATGTACCAGCTAAAGTTGGGGTCCCATCCACAGGTTGAAGTAACGGACCGAGGTATATATATGTGTGTTTTTTTCGTTTATGGACGCTTTAATGTATTTATAGACCTCGGTCCGTTACAATGTACTTCAACCTGTTTGCATAACAGTTTGCCTAGAATTAAATAAGTGTATAATTGTGTAACTACGGTACATGTATTCTGCCAGTTTTAAAAATTACGAGTGCAGGCCCACTATACACATATAATCATTTAGTAATATTGATTTTACTGATAGTGACTCGTGGTGGTATCAGGCTATTTTGATATGCAAATGAGACATGACATTTTTAAATTATTTATACCAATTAAATGTGTCACCCGAACAAATATTTTTATTGACACATTATAAAGTACGATCATAGTGCACATAACAAAACTAAGCAGACAGAATATAGTTTCCATTAACCTTTAATGGAAACACGGTTATCGCCCCTGATATCAGTGACGAAATTCACGTTTCATATAAAAAGAAAAAGTACACGTATATTTTCACGTACATGTACAAATGGGAGGAAAATCCCAAAATCAGAACTGAATATTTACAATAACAAAACTATATATTCAGCGCTGAAATCAGAATAATCCTGGTCCGATACCAGGTCCTCGCCACACCAGAATCACTTGGCCCCTCCCAAAAGCAGTAGGATAAGTAATAATCTTACTACAATGTACTTTTATAATGGGCAATAACCCAATTCAACTCCCAGGTAACAAAAGAGCCAAAGATAAAAATGTACTGAAGGGTCAAACCAGGCAAATAGTGATTCCTATATGGAGGAACCACTACCGTTAATTTACGTCGTCTCGTTCTCCCGACCACCACCCACGTAAAGTTTTGTATTACTTTTATAATAGTTTTTTTTTCCAATGGAAAATATACAAATTAGGTCACAATTAACAACTAAAGTGTAAATCAGATCTGATTAGCTATTCTGTAGAGGAAGCCTACGTATATCATTTATTTGTTTGTTTTGTTTGTTGGGGTCTAACGGCCTATCAAGTTATCAACAGATGCGGTCATTTAAGGCCGGGTCAATGGGTTTAGTAATAAATCCCATATATTACCTGTACAAGTACATGTTCAAGTACATGTACAAATGGGGGGAAAATCCTAAAATCAGAATTGAATATTTACAATAAAAGAACTATATACTCAGCCCTTAAATCAGGATGATCCTGATCCGATGCCAGGTCCTCGCCACACCAGAATCACATGGCCCCTCCCAAAAAGCAGTAGGATCAGTAATAATCTTACTACTTCTATAATGGGCAATAACCCAATTCAACTCCCAGGTAACAGAAAGAGCGAAAGATGAAAACGTACCTGAGGGCCAAACCAGGCAAATCGTGATCCATACGTATTACTTTTATAATATTTTTTTTCAGATGGAAAATATACAAATTGTGTCACAATTAACAACTAAAGTGTAAATCAGATCTGATTAGCTATTATGTAGAGGAAGCCTACATGTATGAATGGAATAGTAACTCTGCTACAGACGGTACAGGAGTAGATTGCAAGAGTTATTGTTCGCAACTACAATAACATGGTTCAATAATAATGAGACATCAGTGATTCTATTTTATGTACATATTGGTGTCGTTTTTCTAGTTTCGATGTAGAACCAATAATTCATTAAACTGTGTTTATTCCATTGGGTGACAGTCCAGTTGTTACATTTATAATAGTATAGCCAATTGTTCTTGTCATTTTTTTAATTTTATTTCCACTTCAAGGGACCAGGGGTCTCAGAAATTTAATTTCCGTTACGTACATTTACATGACGTAAATATAGCTTTACATTTACATTTTTTTCTTTTCACGGAATAAAACATACAACTGAAGGGGCATCTATTTAGAAAAGTGTCAAGAATATGGTAAGCTAATTGTATTAGTGCGAAACAGAGAAATTTAGTAGCAAGTCGTGGAATTTCTCATTTATGGTAACCCAACAACATATATTTAATATGAATATAAAAAATGTCATTTCGGCTAATTCTGCGCACCGGCTTTAATGCACAAATTTCACGTAATGTTTTTGCCCAGCTTACGTCAGAATAAATTATGTTGATTTTGGAATAAATCAGCTGATTAACGGTATACTAAGTCACAATTTTATCCCATTCCGATAGTTTGGTAAAAAGTTATTCAGAACATGGTCAAAATGATTAGTGGTCCTGCTTACTAAATTAATAGATCAACAACAGATCCGTTAAAAAAAGCTTCATAAACCAATAATACACATGCAAATATACCGACATTGGTTATCATTTTATTCCCGTATTATTCGCAAAACTCAAGGACAAAATGGACTGATATTTTGATCAAATTTGGCTGGGTCTCCGCTAGGCGGATACAGATAATAGACGACAGATGAAATAGTAAAAGCCATCTGTTTAGCCGTGATTATCTCGGCTAAGAACTGCCTTGAATGTTCAGGGAAATTTAGACTGAATATGGACATTTTCACGAAAATTATTATTAGGTGCGCAGAATTAACAGACACGATTGTAATCCAAACAAACATACAGTCTCCACCCCCGCCCATATTTCGTGAGGTCACCCCAATGAAGCAACGAAGTCCTTCATCACCACCACAGACCAAACATGGGTACCCTGTGTACAAATAAATTTTAGGAAGCCCACCCACTGCAATACAAATACTTAATACAAATACTGCATGCACTTCAATTTTTTTACTTGTTTGGTCACTGTTGTGATAGTTTTCTAAATCGTGTAAACACGTGACTTTCTGAAAACACTTGTCTTAAGAAAACAACATGAATAATCAGACATGTAAAATATTGGTGTGTGCAAAGCCACATACACGGTGCGAAGCCGGGTACACTTACTTAATAGAAATACTGCACCGGCCTATATTCATGATATTTCGGGGGAAATTCACCGCTGTGCAAATGCAGTGTACCTGGATTCGCACACCTCAATTTTCTACTTATTTCATCACTGTTGTTACAGTTTTTATAAACACATTTGACTCTCGGGGTGGGGGGGGGGGGGAATGAAAGAAGTGTCTTTTTTAAGTGGCTAAAAGCCTATATAGACAATAGATAACAGATAATAGCCTAAATAGATAATGAATCGACTTGTTGGACTGAAAACATATATTCAAAGTGAATATCCACCACGACTTGAATTCATGTTAGATTGAATACAATGGAATTATTTTTGTAGCCCTGTGGTTAAAAGTGCTGTCGAAGTCAGCACGATTCAAATATTGGTCAACAGTAATAAAGAAATAATTCCTACCTGAAACGAATGTTTCGTATCTGGCAGCTAGTAGTAGTAGACTTATGTAAAATGTAGGTCAATTATTGATGCCTCTTGGCTGTCGCCGTATTGTCCTCTCAACTTTAGCAAATTTGCAGAAATGTACGTCTGTAGCATTCACAAATCGTTGAGTACACAATGAGTATCTGTATTTCCGTATTTAGAGCTTATCAACACAGCAATCACGATGGCAGTTCGTGTAATGGCAATATGACCAATCATTGTATTATTACGCGTTTGGCAGGACACGAAATATAGTATGACGTCACAATGAAAATACAATCGCATTTAACAACAAATAGCTGACTTTTTAAACGTAAATTTGTTATTGGTTGGTATATTACATTAAAAAAAAGTGTCCTGTGTCCAATAAATTGGACACATGACACTATGGCGTTTAGTAAAAAGGTTCAAATATTGACTATATATGTATCGAGTAGGTCTAAATGAGGCTCCATACGGGATAATCTATTTAAACTAAATTTCATTGGGAAGCTATTTTTTTGCAAATTACATGCGTATTATTATTTTAATATAACCTATCAATGTTTACAGGTGTTAGCATGTTTCAATATTGAACTAACATATAGCTTGTTGGTATTGGCACACTTTCATTTTACGAAGTTTCCCGCAGCGAACCCCATTCGGCCCATCGACCGATTGTAATTATAGAACGCCTGTAACTATTCACGAGAATATAGGCGTTCTATGAAAAAATGACGAGAACAATTGGCTATACTATTATAAATGTAACAACTGGACTGTCACCCAATGGAATAAACACAGTTTAATGAATTATTGGTTCTACATCGAAACTAGAAAAACGACACAAATATGTACATAAAATATAGAATCACTGATGTCTCATTATTATTGAACCATGTTATTGTAGTTGCGAACAATAACTCTTGCAATCTACTCCTGTACCGTCTGTAGCAGAGTTACTATTCCATTCATACATGTAGGCTTCCTCTACATAATAGCTAATCAGATCTGATTTACACTTTAGTTGTTAATTGTGACACAATTTGTATATTTTCCATCTGAAAAAAAAATATTATAAAAGTAATACGTATGGATCACGATTTGCCTGGTTTGGCCCTCAGGTACGTTTTCATCTTTCGCTCTTTCTGTTACCTGGGAGTTGAATTGGGTTATTGCCCATTATAGAAGTAGTAAGATTATTACTGATCCTACTGCTTTTGGGAGGGGCCATTGTGATTCTGGTGTGGCGAGGACCTCGCATCAGATCAGGATCATCCTGATTTAAGGGTTGAGTATATAGTTCTTTTATTGTAAATATTCATTTCTGATTTTAGGATTTTCCCCCATTTGTACATGTACTTGAACATGTACTTGTACAGGTAATATGGGATTTATTATTATTCTAAACCCATTGACCCGGCCTTAAATGACCGCATCTGTTGATAACTTGATAGGCCGTTAGACCCCAACAAACAAATAAATGATATACGTAGGCTTCCTCTACAGAATAGCTTATCAGATCTGATTTACGCTTTAGTTGTTAATTGTGACCTAATTTGTATATTTTCCATTGGAAAAAAAAACTATTATAAAAGTAATACAAAACTTTACGTGGGTGGTCACGTCGGGAGAACGAGACGACGTAAATTAACGGTAGTAGTTCCTCCATAAGGAATCACTATTTGCCTGGTTTGACCCTTCAGTACATTTTTATCTTTGGCTCTTTTTGTTACCTGGGAGTTGAATTGGGTTATTGCCCATTATAAAAGTACATTGTAGTAAGATTATTACTTATCCTACTGCTTTTGGGAGATGGCCAAGTGATTCTGGTGTGGCGAGGACCTGGTATCGGACCAGGATTATTCTGATTTCAGCGCTGAATATATAGTTGTGTTATTGTAAATATTCAGTTCTGATTTTGGGATTTTCCCCCCACATTTGTACATGTACGTGAAAATATACGTGTACTTTTTCTTTTTATATGAAACGTGAATTTCGTCACTGATATCAGGGGCGATAACCGTGTTTCCGTTAAAGGTTAATGGAAACTATATTCTGTCTGCTTAGTTTTGTTATGTGAACTATGATCGTACTTTATAATGTGTCAATAAAAATATTTGTTCGGGTGACACATTTAATTGGTATAAATAATTTAAAAATGTCATGTCTCATTTGCATATCAAAATAGCCTGATACCACCACGAGTCACTATCAGTAAAATAAATATTACTAAATGATTATATATGTATAGTGGACCTGCACTCGTAATTTTTAAAACTGGCGGAATACATGTACCGTAGTTACACAATTATACACTTATTTAATTCTTATAGGCAAGCTGTTATGCAAACAGGTTGAAGTACATTGTAACGTACACCGAGGTCTATAAATACATTAAATACGCCTAAAAGCGTCCATAAACGAAAAAAAAAAGCTAAAAAAAGTTTTGTTACTCCCTCTATAACACACACATATATATACCTCGGTCCGTTACTTCAACCTGTGGATGGGACCCCAACTTTAGCTGGTACATGTAATTTGCGAACCAGATCTCTTATTCACTATTCTGCAGAGGAAGACTATGAATGGAAACGTAACTCTGCTACGGACAGTACGGTTGTAGATTTCAAGAGTTACTGTTCACAACTATGAACAATGTGGCTTAACTCGCTTACCACATTTATCCAATTTTTGTGTGAGTTTGATACCCCCGTGGGATGTAGTTCTCTAAGCACTGTTTCATGTTGGAAAGTTGCGGAGTCATTTGCTGAGTAATGGTTAATACTGTAAGAAATTCAATAAAAGGCTAACCATGTACATAATAGTGTTTGATTGTTTGTTTCAGGGAAGCCGTCTACAGATCTTAGCCATCTGGATTATTCGTCGAGCCTCTTCAACTTCACCCTGCAGTCGAGGCAGACACCAGCAGGGCTATTGAGATAGTATATGGGCGGTTTCAGAAGAAGCAGATAAGGCGGAAATTGTTTCTCATTCTACTGTTGAAGGACAAAGGCCAACAGAAGAATCGCTGCCCGAAGACACTACTCCACCTGGGCAACAAGTTGCCAAACACTTGCCAAATGGGAACTGATCCAGTTCCTGACCTACACGAAGCAAAATATAGTGTCGCCATGACAGACTGTCATTATCTTAAGATCAGCGACATCTGAAAATGTAACCCTCGAGGAAGAGCTTGAGAAAGACAAGTTCAGTTACAAAAAATTAACCATTTAACCGGAGTACCATCCATGCCAGCGGCAGTGTTTGTGTGGTTCTTAACTCTGATTTCTGCTCTAATCATCTAATCAACCTGTTGAAAGGATGTATCGTGAAGACATGTTACTTCTTGTGTTGATGGAATTGAGAATGAATCTTATTAACACAAATCTGAGTTGTGCAGTTTTAAGATTTGTCAATATGTTTTGAATCGGTGACTCATTCTTGTGGTGGACAGAATGACATTTGTACATTTCTGATTATGTGACACTCGAAGGACTAGATATTGAAATGGTCAGAAATATATTTACTATGCTTTTAAACATATGTGGCTGTGACCTCAGGTTGAAGTAACGGACCATGGCCTATAAATACATTAAATATACCTAATGAGCATCAATAAGTGAGAGAAAAATAAGCTAAACAAAATGTATTTACTCCATGTGTGATATATGGGAGTAAATAATTTGTTTAGCCTATTTTATTTCACTTATTGATGCTTTTAGGTATATTTAATGTATTTATAGGTATTGGTCCGTTACTTTAACCGGTGGCTGTGACTGGAGAATGTGGTTTATGGGATTTGTGACCAGTGTAGCTCCTGATCAAATAGTACACTCATGTAGCCTGATAATGATGTGGCTTGTTAGAAGCATGATGGAGATTTCATTGATGTAATGGTGAACAGTGCAGATCCGGTGCGGATATGTGTATCTACACTGATCGCAAATCCCATAAGCCCCATTTCTCCAGTCACAGACACATATTTGAGAAACAAATTTAAAAATCCTACCGCCAACCTAGAGTGATTAGCATTTAAGGTATTGCATTCAATCTTTGATTCATAAATTTCTGTTTAACGTCCACAGTCTATAAAGTCTATATTTGGTTGGTTTCACATGGTTTCAGTTATCTTCGCAATAAAGGATTTTACTTGAAACATCCAGAATAGACCAAAGACAAACTTTGTAGACTTTCGAAGGGAAACAAAAATTTACGAATTAATGATGTATTTTTGTGCTATTATCATGATTATAATTGAAATCAATGCCCAATGGTCAAACTTGTAACAAATTACATGTGTACAATAAATTTCGACTTCGAAATTTGACTTCGAATGAAATGGTGCAATTGGTTGATATTGGTCATTTGCAGTGCATGATGTGAGAAACAACATATTGAGGCATCATCTGTAACACAGTGCCTTCAATCATGATTCATACCCAGGCATACAAAGTATATCGAGGTGTATATAGTTTTTGTATTTTCGTCCATCCGTAAGATTTGCGTTGAAGGTTTTTGGGTACCCATTATATATGCAACCGTAAATCGCATTGAGTTGAATTTTCATATACTTCTTTATCGTCATCCATATTTTTTATACTGTAGCACACCGATGTGATGTGGCTTTCCTGCACAAGGTCAAATTACTTAAAGTTTTGAAATATTTGTATCAAACGTGTCAAAGTTTTTAAGTACACAATGTCTCTGCAACCGCAAGTCGGGTTGACTTGAAACTTCATATATATACTTCTTTATGAAGTTAGAAGATCAATATTTTCTTTCTATAGCCCTGGTGGGTGCATGTGATGGGTAATTTAACAATCGCGATTTCATCCTTACCGGAAATCCGACTGGAGACCTGGTTTGGCCCTCACATACGTCTTTGGCATTTTGTATGTGACAGTTGAATCTGGTTATATCTCTTGTGTGAGTATTACGATTATTCGTAATCCTTTTTTAGGGAAGGGGCCCCAAGGGGTCCAAGTGACTTTGATGTGGTATGGACCTGGCATCAGGTCAGGTTATTCTAATTTCAGGGCTGACTATATTTTTCTCGATGAAATTATTCCGTTCTGATTTTGGGATTTTCCCCCCAATGCAGCAGGTTAATACAGGATCAAACCCGTTTGCCCAGCTTTATATGACCTGCTGTTGATAGGCCGTTAAACACCAATAAACAAACAAACAACTTTGGCATTTGGTATCCGACAGTTATATCCTTTATGTGAGTATTAGACCATAGCTGTTGATAGGCCGTTAAACACCATTAAACAAACATTATATAGCCCACTCATACGGCTTTCATGCACAGTGAAGGTGAAATTACTTTGAAACTTGCGTTAAATGTTTTGAAATATATGCGTTAAAGTTTTAAGTAAACAATTTCTCTGCAACCGTAAGTCAGATTGAATTGAAACTTCATATATTTGTCTATCAACAATCAACATCCATATTTTCATTTTATAGCCTACGCATGTGACTTTCATGCCCAAGGTCAAGGTCAAATTGTGTTAAATGTTTTGAAATATTTGCATTAAAGTTTTAAGTACACAATTTATCTGCAACCGTATATTGGATCGACTGGAAATGTCACACTTCTTTATCAACAGCCATATTTTCATTCTATATCTCACCTAAGCAGCTTTCATGCCAAAGGTCAAGGCCAAATGACTTTGCTACGGCCGCGGGTATGTGTGAGACCCCGCTCACTTGCTCTAGTCCTTAAAAGCAAGAATAACATATCTTAACATACTGATTTCTTTTGTTTTTTTCGGATACATGTACTGATTTTGTGTCCCGAGCATAACTGGAATTCCTTTTTGTATTTTTATCACAACTCTTGCCTCACTAATATTCCAGTGTTCTCCCTTTGTTTGTTCACGCATTGATTTTGTATCTGGCACATAGCGATATTTCAAATTTGACCTAATATGGTCCTGATATATATCAAATCGAAGGTATCGTGGGTATTGTCAAAATCGGATGATACATCATACAAGATGGCCGCCGAACAGGTCATCCTTTAATTATAGATTTCGTCTTCTTCTCATGTACCGTTTGGCCGACGTTGGTCAGACTTCACAGTTGTGGTGCGTGGGTGAAGCATTTTCATATTTGTTAAAATGGAGGTTGTCGCATAATCCAAGATGGCCGTTGTAGAAAATTTGTTAAAATTCTTAAAAAAAATCATATCAACCATGTTAATTTTACATTATTATTATTTTTTTACATCAAGCTTGAATTGCCACTTTGATATCAAGGGCGATAACATTGACTCTTTAAAATGTTAATGGAAACAACTATTTATTCTCTCTATTTATCTTTTGATGTGCAAAATGATCATATTTTGTAACAAGTCAATACAAATATTTATTCAGGTGACATTTAGTTGATATAAATAATTTAAAAATGACCTGCCTCATTTACAATCAAAATAGCACGATGATACAACCTATCAGTAAACCTAAGATTACTAAGTGAATATTTCTGTGTAGTGGGCACTCGTATTTTTTAAAACTGTTGGAATAGTTACACAATTATACTTATTTAATATTTAATTCCTATAAAGAACACTTTGTGCCAAACAGATGGGACCCCCAATTCAAATCATGATTTGCAACTTTGCTGAAGGATGTCTGGCACCCAGTCATTAAGTGCAAAGGCTTGTCTTATCAGCTCATTCACAAACACCACATCATACAAAACACTTGTCACATGGATTCACCAGTGGGTGTACAGTACAAAGTCCAGTGACATGGTGTGTAATTGCATCCTGTAACATTTGGTCAGGTGTGTATTTTTTTTACTTTAACCTACGTTTTCTGGGGGAAATAACTACCTGTATAATATATGTGAAAATCACTTCAATGGAAGAAATTAAATGTATGTTCTCGCACCCCTTCCAAACTCCATTCACAATTCACACCCCCTCTGCATAAATCAGGATACTCCACTACAGTGCAAAGTCGCAGAACAATTTTTGACATACAGCCGTTTGAATGTGTACTTGTGTGTGTGTAATATTTCTCAGACTTTTTCAAGGCAATGATTTCTGTTTCGATGTAATGTATGACCTGTCGTGAATTTCACTCACAAGTTCATATTGGTGCTTGTAGGAGTATTTGATATCCAGTATACATTTTCTATGGCTTTCACATTCTGTAAAACCGTCTGGAGTTTCGACAATGAAATGGAGAAATGGCAAACATTTTCATGTGTCTGAATGTGGATTATTTCTGGCACTCATATCTTTGGCTTATAACGTCGTTCAAATTGTACTGCGTCAATTTTATCGAATTTAAGATTGCATATTTCATGACTTTCTTCAAAACGCCAGTTTTAGAAGTTGATGGTTTTAGGATTTTGATATCAAGCACTGCAGTGCGGTGATAAGTCGCTAGGTGGCTCGTTGCCAAGTCGGACTGTTGTACTGTGCGGACTCACCGAAACAAACCGCCAGTGGACGCGTTACACTATGTTTGCAATGTAAACTCCCTGGGTAAGTTTATAGATCGCGGCTCAGTCAGCGTGCGACTAGATGTCGGTTTTTTATGTTAGTGGAAAGTACTAAAATTGGGAAAATTGGGCCCGCGCAATATTTAAAATTGCGCCATGTCAATTAAAGGTGGTGCAGGATGTTGAATGTAATATCTTTATAATGGAAAGACAGAGTTTAATGAAACATAACGCAGTAAATGCTTAACAGGTTGCCAATTAGTATCCCCTCGCCGATAGGCAAGAGCTGGTATATCGTTAGTCCATGTACTGCGTACGTATGTACGTACGCCAGTAACACCTTTCATTTTTCGATAACTTGTAAACTGCTTCCACGATTTTGATATTATTTGACCATAATGTGTGTCTATGGATGGAGCATGGTTTAGCATATGAGTAGACTCGTATGACCCACGTTCGACCGCCCAAGGTCACGGAGTACTTTTTATTATCAAGGCTGCCAGCGAGGGGATTAGCTTCGTTTAATGATGCCAGTGCGAGGGGATTAGCTTCGTTTAATGATGCCAGTTCTTGCATTATGGTATAGTTTGCTTTAATCTAACAATTTTCTGGTTTTGACGAAGAATCGGTTTCCATGGATGTGAATATAAATCTAAAGAACGTGAATGTATGGTGTGATACATATCATCGAACCGGTATGTCATTTCTATGGTGTGATACATATCATCGATATCCGTCCGTTTGCTTGGAAAAGTTTCAAGAAAATTTACTGTAAAAATGACGTCACAGAATACGTCATGTCGGAAAAGCAGGTTCGGAAACCACTGATCCCATACCCTGATATCTATAACTTTACATGCTACTTGCAAACATGTAGTTGGCCTCAATAATAATAGCATACACTCAAAGCGTTCTTTTATAACATGATCATTCATGTTATAATTGTTCTTGTTCTTTTTCTGTTTGCTTCAGACAATTCACTTGGCAGTACAGTTGTTACGCCTTGGCATACGCATTGAATATATGGAAAGGTGCAATCAGACAAACAGTCATATTTATATTAACTGTTAAACGTTATTTAAAGGTACATGCCCACTCAGTAGCCACAAAATGTTCTTTATAGGAATTAAATAAATGTATAATTGTGTCACTATTTGAAATCAATTAGCAATACTGCTGCTTATATGAATTCATCTCAAAGAACAAACAAGTTTAATTGTCAGTGCGGAAATGTATGCCCCCCCCACCGACCCACTTCCAAAAGATCAACAACACATGTCTTATTAAATGGCCGGACGTTGTTCTGTGTTGTCCATGTCATTTGTCGATTCTGGATACGGTTTTAGGCACTGAACCGACGGTAGCCTGCTGTACTGGACACGCAACTTCCTCCAAATACTCAATGGTGAATAATCAGAGTGGGCGAACCTTATTAGTGGAACTGTAGTAGGCCCTTCATTATTTTTAACATTTCTATACTATTTACCAGACGTAGTACAGAATATGGTAAAACTATATGCAGACGATACTATGCTCTTATAGTGAATTGCCGGAGTGAGCGTGAAAGCGTACACGTAGATTTGGCTGCTTTGTCTTGATGGTCGGATACATAATTAGTGCCGTGAATGGGAAGAAATATCTGGCAAGGCTCAGGAAACGGGATGGGCGAGGCTCTGCCGAGCACATCCCGTTTCCGTGCCGCGCCAGATATTTTTTTCCATTCACGGCACTAACCTACTATTCTATTTATCCCGTCAACAACTAAAAATGGCTTTAAAATGCAAAAATAGTATTGACTGGATGTCAAAAATGTTTCACGGCACAGTGTTTCACGGCACATACGCACTGTGTTGACGGGATAAATGGCAATTACGATTTAACGCGGGAAAGTGCTAACGTTTGCACTTCGGGGGAAAAATATCCATAACAAGTATTTTATGTGTGAAAGCGAGACCAATACTATCACCACGATTATTTCAGATGTAAAGCACTTGGGATTGACGCTCACATGCAATTCAGTAAACACATTTTAAAGAAAGCAAACAAACGATATAGACAAATTGAACAAATTCAGGCGCGGATACAGAAATAATTGCATGGGGGGGGGGGGGGGGGTTTGTAATTACAAATCGTCATAGCCGACCTCCGCGAGCGCGAAATCGTAAAGTAGGGGTGTCTAGGGGTCCTCCCCCAGGAAATTTTTAGATGCCTCATCGCCGCAGATGCGATTTCCTGACACCTAGGCCACGAAAAAAGTCATCCAACTATTCGAATATTGTAATTTTATTTTTTTTGCCGGGAGCATGTTCCGGACCCCCTGGACCCCCCCACCCCCTGTATCCGCGCCTGAAATTGAATTGATACATTCTTCAATCAGCCAACATGTAAAATAACGAGGAGGTGTGAACACACACTAAGAAAAAGCCACAGTAGACTTCATATCAGACAAAACGTATTGAATTTCTCTATTAACTGCGTCATCAACAACTGCAATGCATTACCAAGTACCTGTGTAATCAGCGACTCACGCAACTCTTTCATGAGAAAAACGAGACCCGAGACATTCAGTTTATGATTTTAACATTGATAAACTGCGCACACCGTATAACGTTAACATAACATGTCTGTTAAGTTACTATAAAATGCAAGCACAAGACAAGACTAATGGGTAACGGAATTTAACCCAATTGTGAATACATATAAGTGAGGCACATCTTCTCGTGCACAAGCACTCATAATCCCATGCTAAAATGTATATCATAGAGGCCATACTTATACATGCACATGTGACTTTAAACTAAGGCAGTAACAACATTTAGAACCCATTGAAAACCAACTTACGAAGCCAAGTTGATTGTCTTCGCATCAAACTGAAGAAAAGTTGCAAGGCTAAACCGGGTTATACTGTCAACGCATCAAAGTGACTTCACAGCTCTGCTATGAACTTTTTCGAGAATCCATCGACAGAATCCATCACATTTACGAAGCAGTTATCTTTCATTCATAGGACGATCAAGTATAGAACGGGTCCTTAACGTGTTGCTTGCCAGTTTCAAGGTCCATTCAGGTAACACGCGATGCATCACACATAATTTGGTCACATACTGTGTCAACGGACCAACAGGCAGTGAATAACCGAATTATATATTATGCTCAACATACTTATTATTATTGACTTGAAAAACTAGTTTTCATCATGGCCCCGTGTAAAGGGGTTTAATTGAAGACATATGACGATACTACGACCACTGGGTTGTTTCTATTTACACCCATATAGTTACATAAATATCGGATGTCCTATCGTGTTGCTTTCAACAAAGTAGAAAAGCTGATACGTATGTACCGACATCGGTGACAATTTAAACAAGCCAGCGGTCCTAATATGGCCTGACAACAAAATATCAGCGGTCCTAGTATGTCATATGTTTTCAATTAAACCACTATAGACATGGCCATGATCAACCGTCGTGGACAGTGCTTGCGGGATCATGATACAGCATCTGAAACCTGGGTTCCATACCAACCGTTGAGATCGAAAGCTCTGTTTATACAAACTCAGCAAATCGCGTTCCCTGATTGTGGATACCTGCAAATCTCGTTCCCGTCCATATTTGTAACAGAACAGGGCCATACTTTTCTGAGGAATCTGTGTGCTCCCCGCCCACACTGAACAGTAAAGGTTAGATGTAGTGTTACCAACCGATATGGAAGGTGTTCGAGCCAATTCCCACGCTTAAGTAAAAGTCGAATGACACTAATGAACGTGTTACCAACAGTATCTTGTCTGGTCCACTGCGCCGGTAGTTGGGCGCAGCGTTGTGAAACAACGTCTATCACGGGTTTGCGGCTTCATGCCTAAGTTCAGCGCATTTTCGTTTCTTTGAATCAATTTCAATATTGCTCATTTAAGTTTTCAACTTACTGCAACTTGCGGTCAGTGACAGGTACGTACAATGTACCTCTTAATACTATATGGTAGTCCTATATAACGATAATAACCATATGGAGAATTGAACGTTATTTTATTCACAACGATGCTGCCTTTTCAACTTAATCATTTTCTGGACGTTTACGTCCGATAAAATACATGCATATAGTTTGTGTAATCAACGCCTGTGATAGATTTATGTCAATCTAAATACTTTACACGCGTCTTCTACATATATTGAACATATATTGAACATGTGCACCTAATTTATATTTTCTGACGAAAACATAAATTCTCAAAAATACACCTTTTAAAGCAGGCCATTTTTCTACACTTTCCTGCATATAATTCTGTATAAGGTATACAGTTTGTGCATTCAACATCTCCAACATATTTCTTTCAATCAATCTGAAATTTTACACACGTTTTCTACACGTATTGAACATTTTTATTGACGAAAAAGTATTTTGTCACAAAAATACCAACCATTTTTTTCTACACTTTCCTGCATACAATTATGTATAGGGTATATAGTTTGTGTAATCAACTCAATTGGCAGCTTTGTGCTTGTGCCAAAACTGCCTTTCAGGAACACCAACTAGATGAAGACTCTGATGTAGATGGAACTGATTGAAAGTGCGGTGAATTCAGTCTCCATAATCAAGACATTTCGTGCATATACTGCGGACATTTTGAACTCCAACATGTCTGACATAATCTATTACTTTGAATTTGACACACTCATATACAGTTCCTTTTATAACATAACATAACAGCTTTCACCAGGTGTGTAAAAATCCTATCTCTCAGTGACTTGTTTGAGATGTCTGTAGAAGAGCTGGAGGACGAGAAACTAAATAAATCAGGATATTGACTATGACAAGTGAGTTGTATAATGACGTTAAATAACCATATAGCAATATGCCAACTGAAAATTAACATCGTTTTTGCAGCTTTAACTAGTTTTCAGTGATTATTTGCGAGAACAAATATGCTGATGTATATTTATTCATATTCGCGTAATTATAAAGCTTCATATTGCTTAAAAAATGCAAATAACACTTGCAATCGACCCCCAATGTGACAATGATTCTGAATAATGGTATAATTTGTCTCTGTATGATGTCTGGTTCCTGAGTTATACCGACCTTTGCTCATTGTCGAAAATCGAAGATTACCACCAAAATGACAGCGAAAAGAACCACATGAAGCACTATATCATTCTGAGAACATCAACATTTGTTGCATTATCAGTACGATAGTTTGGATGGCACATATGTTCTGGTTTTTGCTATTAATTTGCGACAATAGTGATAATATATGAGTTTCAGACAAGTGAAAGAGCGTAACACAGATCATCTGATAGAAATATCCTATAAATGGCATGTAGTATAACCCCATCGCATCGTATTGCCATGTTCGTCACGTGCCTGAACATATCTATCATAGCATTTTGATATTGTCGTGTGACATGAAGGTGGTCATGATGTGTAAATAGTAAATATGCACAATGGCTGACAGGGAAAAGCAATAACCTGACACACACGATTAGCGAGTTCAAGTATCGCTGTAATTATAATTAACGTAACATAAATACTACACCTCGATCTTAAGTAAACACACATTGATGTGTTTGGGTATTGTGATTATTTTCACATTGAATGGCATTTACCACATGTCTAGATCCAGAATTAGCCTTCGTATCTGCATTGTTTGACGTCCAATCAGGGAATCACCCGCCATGCTTCCAACAAACAGCATTGGAACTTACTATACTGTAGGAAAGCTGTAGCAGATCAGTAGCCGATTTCACCAAACTTGCAAAGTATACTTATCTAGCAAAATATACTTTGAGGGAGTAATCTCTTTTTTTTTCGGAAATGCATTATTTCATATCTTGAGCTAACGACAGCATATATATGATGATTAAAAGTATGCATAATTATTATACTGAATTTATTACATTATCACAGCCAAAATGGCTGTGATAATGTAATAAATTCAGTATAATAAAAAATAGTAAATTAATCATTAAATTGGAAATGTCTCCCTCAAAGTGTAGCAAGATAAGTATACTTTGTAATCTTGGTGAAATAGGCTACAGGCGCTAGGCTGGTAACAAATCTCCGGTACTATAATCTCCAGGCATTGTCACAATTAACATTGGTAAAATGTGAAATACACATGCACTGATCATCCCAAGTACATGCATTTCCGTGCTTAACCACTTTTATATTGGTCACTTTTCACAGTGCAACAATTTAGGAAATATTTGAAGCTTGAAATTTCACATACGGACTACACAAGAAAGTATCATTGCTCCGATCAACAACACCAGTCATGCAAAAGCAATCCTGTGATATCCACGTTTCTACACGCGCGGCTGAATTAGGCCGCGATGTTGTATACACATTTAGATCGACAGACAGACGGACAAACTTCCGTGATACAAAATATATTTATAATTTCCTAAAACTACAGGTTTACAAATTTTCATTAGGTAATATAACACAATAAATCTGCAGTTTAACGAATTGACCCAGCTGTATGTAACACATTCAATAGGCATGCAGTCGACGATGTAACTATTGAGCTTCATCTGATCGACTCTACACGGGGTCGTTCGATGTTGTATCGGTTTGCGCCATGTACATCGCCCCCGGGGCTGGTGACGGTCCAACGGCCACTCCTTTCTTCTTGCCCGCCCGGTAATGTTTAAGGTAGGCGACAGTGGTGGCGAAGGTGGCCAAGACGGAAAGTCCCACGGGGAGTCCGACCTTCAAATCCAGGTTTTCATCATTCTCTTGTATAACATGTCGAGGGCTCTCTGTGACAATGACAATGCCAGCTGGTTTATTTGATATCGATATCGGCCACATGCCCACAACGGATTTTGAGTGATATTGTATCGTGGTGTTATGTTTTTGTACATATGCTGTTAGTTACTATCGTATTGCTCTCAATATATACGGCATTGTATTTTGGAATAAATCAGGATCAGATCCTGTCAAGATAGTCAGATGATTGGATGGCAATGTTCGTTTCTGTGGCAAACTTAAAATGATGTTATTACGGACCTTAATTAATCCATATAGGAGCAAACATGAGCGAATATTTAACAACCTATTTTAATTATTAAATACATGAGTCTACCGATTTCATAGGAAACAATGCCATGGCGAGTGTCTTGTGCAATCAAGTTTACTGTAACACATATAATCTAAAAGTTTTGCTGATTTAATATGATATTAAACACAACAGTTTACTGTTAGATTGTACTTATTGCATACTTTATTTATCAAACATAACATTGAAGTTGTAATTGCTGGTCACCGAACATGTTCCCTGTGGATGTACACTTGTCATACATGTTACACTGGTGTATTGTGGTGCTTTGCGCTCTGCGAAAGCCATTTGTCTTGCAATACATGTTGATAATTCAGTCTGGTCCGTTCAGATATACTGTCTGATCGCGATAATAACTGGAACAAACTGGCCGTCAATGACTTACACTGCGGTTACACTACATATATTACCTGTCAGCAATGAGAGTGTTGTCTCCCCTTGTTGAGTTGTCTCCCCTTGTTGTGTTGTCTCCCCTTGTTGTGTTGTCTCCCCTTGTTGTGTTAGGTTGTCCTCCGTTGCTGGGTAGGTGCACGTGTAGTTGTCGAACAGGTTAGTACACGTGCCATTGGCTCTGTCTGTACAGGGGTTAGTTGGTGTACACATGTCCATTTCTGAATGACATTTGAAAACCAGTTTCCGCATTGCAGTAAATGGGGTAACGTAATAATACGAAATAAAGCCCATATATTTGGCTATGACTGGAAAAATGGGACGTATGGGATTGGTGACCAGTGTAGCTTCTGATCAAATAACATACTGCTGTAGCATAATAACGATATACATTGCTTGTTAGAAGCAAGATGGGTGCTTCATTGGTTTGATTGTTGAAATATCGAACGGTGCAGATCCTAATCAAACTGTGTGGATGCACAGGCTGACCTGAATATACACAGGTCGCAAAACCCATAAGCCCCAGTTTTTCAGTCACATCCACATATCACTTCATTTTATTATATACGTTTAATATGGTATTTATTAAGCGAGTTTACTCGCCATAACCTCGTTTCTTATGAAATCATTCAAATCATTTAACTAATATCACATCAAATCAAGGTAAATGTTAGATTCTGTTTATTCTATAAGCACAACATCATATATGAACATGTATTGATCACAACACATTATTTTCTGTAGCATTGTATTTTGCATAGTTATCAATACTAGACTAAGTGTATTATACTTAATGCACACTACGAAAACCAATGTTATACATGTACAACACACTATATATTACACGTACCTGTCTGACACGAGGCTGATCTGTCGCCATCTTGCATCTGGTTGTCCCCGTCAATCGAATATGTACATGTGTAGTAGTCAAATAAGTTGGTGCACGTGCCATTAGGCTTGGCTGTACAGGGGTTTGTTGGTCTGTAGTCGTCAATATCTGACAAAATGGTAATACATGGTAAACTGTGACGATGATGTATCAGATATGGTTACAGTTTGGGTTGACTGGACTGTGCATTATCGTTTGGGCATATTTGATACTATTATGTATAGTGTTGCGAAACGTAAATATTGCAGTTGCCGCGAGAATTGTGATACGTCAATGTTTATAGAACAAATCGTTGTGACAAGCCTGTAGTATTACGAGACTGTATTGTCGACTGGGACAAAGCATATATGTGCAGTAATAACGGCGCTTAGGATTTGTCTGTATTGTATTGTACACATGTACTTGTATATTGTACGATATCACATAATAGTAATAAATGATTATGGATCTGTTTTGTCATGTGTTGTAGACACAGGATCAGGCTGCAAAGTCATACAGCATGATCGATATATAGTTTGACCGTTTACTCAACACACGGGTGGAAACACATAGACATAGAGGATATTTGTTGTTTTCAGTGTAAGATCGAATTTTATCCCGTCAACACAGTGCGTATGTGCTGTGAAACACGGTGCCGTGAAACATTTTTGATATCCAATCAATACTATTTTTGCATTTTACAGCTATTTGTAGGTGTTGACGGGATAAATAGAATAGTAGGTTAGTGCCGTGAATGGGAAAACATATCTGGCGCGGCTTACAGCTATTTGTAGGTGTTGACGGGATAAATAGAATAGTAGGTTAGTGCCGTGAATGGGAAAACATATCTGGCGAGGCACGGAAACGGGATGTGCTCGGCAGAGCCTCGCCCATCCCGTTTCCTGAGCCTTGCCGGATATTTTTTCCCATTCACGGCACTAACCTACTATTCTCTATATTTTTCATCGAGTGAACACCAAGCGTAGTATGTTTACTCGTTGCTACGCCACGCTGGCTTCGCCGCTTGTGAAAATAAATACTACGTTTGGTGTTCACTGGATAATTTATTTTTCGATCTTACACCGAAAACAACACATTTTCTGTTTATTTTATGATCATATAAGAGCATTTACGCTCTTTACTGCTTTAGTATTTCCATTAGGACCAGCATCGTACCTCTAGGAAACATGTGGAGCCTCATTCCTCAGCATGACCAATTTACTAAAATAATTTATTGCATACAAAATAATTCCACATTTTATAATTTATTATGGTGATATATTTATTCGTCTCATAATTAATATAAAACAGATACAATACACATAACACACACAATCAAACTATTCAATAATACGATTAAAAGTACATGCCCACGCAGTAGGCACAAATGTTCTTTATAGTTATTAAATAAGTGCATAATTGTGTCACTAATCCACCAGTTCTAATCAGAGTACTGAAAGTACTGAAACTAGGTTAGCTCCACAATATTACTAATACGTATTATTTATTTAAATAGCGATGGTTAGTGGCTTGTCATCGGCTAAAGTCATTTTAGGTCGGCTAACATATTTCATGTGTAAGGAAGAAGGAACTTCCCAAAATCAGAATAGAATATTTACAGACAAAAATATACAGTCAGTGTACGTGGCTTACCACACTTTACATATAGTTTGATACTTATCAGAAACAAGTATACACATAAAGTTCGCCTTTGTTTGTATTTTGACAGATATGACACTCAACACCGGACATATGTGTGTCATATGTCAGACAGTTCACGCGAGCTCAGGGATGAACCATTGTTATTGTACTACGTGAATCAATTTGAAAAAGTTGTACATTGCTTCGCACACCCGAAAATCTTCCGATCTAACTTATATAATCTAACAATTGATGTTCACCATCAATCCATTATATTTGCAAATAAATAAGACATATTAACTAAGCGTGTATGAAAAACAACAAATAGTATTGACAAAACACCCACACCATCGCACCGACGACTATAAACCAGCACTAATATCATACTCTCTGTGTCTGGGAGAGAATATGAGCCGAAAAATCAGCGGCTGAATCTAATCAGCAGTTGCTCCCTCAATACACATCATCGGTGTTTAGATGTGGTGTGTGTCCGACCACAGGTTGAAGTGACGGACCATGGTCTATAAATACATTAAATATACAACAAAGCATCAATAAGTGAAAACAATAAGCTAAGCAAGTCATTACCCCCTCCTATACACATTAATGTGTTATACGATGGAGTAAACACAATGTTAGCTTATTATTTTTCTCTCACTTATTGATGCTTTTAGGTATATTTAATGTATATACCTTGGTTCGTTACTTCAACCTTTGTGTCCGGCGGCTCTGTTCAGAGATAATTAAGCAATATAAAAGTAATATACTGTATATAATCCCCTCCCGAGCCTATACAGTAATGCCAGCTTAATTTTTATTTGGATATATTTGAAGATAAATAATTAATTATTGTTTGTTAACACTATTTACAACAGCTTTTCATAAAAAAATACACACACACTGTCCTGCTTTCCACAAAAATTCGGATGATATTCAATACATTAACTTTATATGTCCTCACAAGTCGCCATAATGGCCGCGAGGTATCCTTCCACCTAACTGGTGCGATACCTCTGGTGACAGTTCAGTTACCTATTGCTTAATGGGACAGTAGGACACAACATTGACTATAATGTAAATATATAATTAAATAATGCAGACTGTGTGCTTTATTCTTTAATTTACATGTGCTAATTCAGTAAATTTCAGTAATGAAACATTACAAATTCGACACTCATAATTGTAGTTTGAAATGTAGAAATAGTTTGACATTCCATCTCTACAACTGCTATACTAGGTAGCTCCAAGGGAGCTAATCTAGTAAAAATTACGAGTGCCCGTTATACAGATATAATTATTTAGTAATATTTATTTTACTGATAGTGACTCGCGGTGGTACCAGGCTATTTTCATATGCAAATGAGGCATAATATATTTTAATTATTTATACTAATTAAATGCGTCACCTGAAAATAATATATTTTTGACAGATTCTAAAGTATGATTATTGCACATAAAAAAATCATTACAGAGAATAAACAGTAATATCTCTTATCATTTTAAGGAAACATGGTTATCGCCCCTGATATGAGTGTGGAAATGTACGTCTTTTATAAAATGTATAATAAATCCAATCAATACGTGGGGTAATTGTGAATTAATGTTCGTTTTGCCAGAAAATGTCTCAGATGATGTCTTTGATATAAAGAACTTGTTGTGCATACTGAGTGGGCATGTACTTTCAACAATAATGCACATTTTATTGATATATTTGACTTTTTAAGCCACGTCCACATGGCGCAATAATTTATACATATGCGTGACAGGAAAAATGGCCGCCACTGAGATTCATGTCGTGTCGATCTGGATTTAAAATAACTGATAAACGAAAGTAACACGATTTACCAACAGGAATCTACGCACTATCACTGTACTGCATCAGCTTTGACATTTTGCTAGGCAATTCAAGAAGCTGACCAGAATTCCCACTGTCACGAGCGCTGAATAAACAGGCTGCCGTTGTCTGATATTGTCACCAATTGTTTGTACAATGGTTAACACTTGACGTAAGTTTAGGTAATTCACCTGGTAACGTCATATTCAATGGAGGCTACAGTAGTCCTCTTCCAGTCCAATCATAGAACATTTATTAATAATGTACTTGACAGCATCTGAACAGGTAAATCTTTTAGATATGAACCCGACTCTGGAATTGCCTCCCTTATCGCCATGCCGTAAATTTTCACCGATTTTAAAAATGTAGTTGGGCTTGTAATGATATTTTTTACAGTTCAAAACCGTACAAACAGTGTAATATCGAGTGATATTTCACTAATATATCCAGGTAATTCACCGTTAGTAAAATAAACATGTTTCTGGCTATGGCCCTAGCCCCTAGCGTAAAAGGTCATCGGGTCCGTACTAGATTTTCCATTTCTATTGGTGCCGTTCGTACAAGCAGTTGGCCACTAATAATTCCATTACGTGAGGGTCTAAACCGTACTGTCCGTTACGTTTGTATGCCCGTCATTGAACGTCCGTCTGTGCGTTCTGGAGATGTAACGATAAGCATAAACATATTCTGGCTACTCGCTTGAAATGTCATTTCCCATACCAGTACATATTAATGATAATCATAGTCTAGATAACTCTGAACTTTGGAAACGTTTGGAAACCCATGCCTTTGTATGGATTACCATTCAGCATAATCGTGGCACACCTGCTTTCTCCAGGGATCCTGTGAACGAAAAATGAAGATAAACATTCTGAATCATTCGTCAACAGGAGACTCTTTTCAAGCAAGTATACGTCAAGTATATGTCAAGTATACGTCAAGTATATGTCAAGTATACGTCAAGTATATGTCTTTGTGTAATTCAGTGCCGTTTGCGTTTTTCCATCTTATATACTTTGATATATTTTGGATATATAAGTTATAACACAATATAGGAGTGTTATTATGGCCGACATCTTGGATCAATAAGTTTTTCGTCATTGTTGGTGTGTAACTGTCATGTTGCGAATTTTTCCACATCGAACGCCACCCGGACTCTGGCATGATTATACTAATAGCAGGAAACAAACCATTCTGACGAATAAAGGCGTTCTACAAGAAATGTGCATGTGATGGTGGGGGAGGGGAGGAGGTGCGTGGTGAGGGGGGGGGGGGGGGGGGGGCATTGATAGCAGTCGTACCCATCATGCGTGTAGTCCATGCCACAAACTTGGTGTATTCCCCGGTCGGCCGTGCCATGGATAGTCCACACTCCTTCAGTCTTTGTCGTGTGGTTCGCTGTCAATCGCTCACTGTGGTATATCATCCCGCTGACCAGTCGTCAGTATTCTGTAAACACCAGTTACTCGCGTTTTGATTATCCAGCTTGAAGGGATATTTCTACGATTTATAAATGTGCGTAAATTGTATAACAAATAATGTGAAATATATATTATGCGAAACAGGCGTTGAAATAGACACATATGGCCAACTAAGGATTGTAATAATGTAAATTGCCAAAGTCGGTTGTCTGGTTAGAGCAATCGGTAACGATCGCGCTTCTCACGAATGCAGCCCGGGTCCGATCATCGACCGGGCGGTATGTGGGATGGTATGGTGCTCGCCAGACCGAACGGTTACTCCGGTTTCCTCCTACATTAAGGACTACCCTTATGCCTTCATCTGAGTCAACGAAAGCATGTGTATAAGTGCGCTCGCGCTTGTTTGAAATCGTTTTAAAATTACTCCGGTTTAATCTTTCAATTGCCAAATCCAACGTAGGTGAGTTCGTACATGCGCATTTACTTCATTTTGAGAAAAACGGCGTTTGATTCCTCAGCTATGTGTTATATAAATTATCCAGTTTACATGCTAGCGAGCTGCAACTTGCCCTGGTTATCCGATATGATATAATATATCCTAAAATGTACGTTATATGCGAATTGTATGACTCATTTCCGAGATATTGTACTTGAAATTTTATGTTTGAAAATAGACTCATTACATACGTCATGAGAGCATAATGTAAGAACCATATGCTGTTCGTGCATCCTAATTTAGGTTTAAGTATTTAGGTTTTTACACTGATTCCCAGATGATCCAACCGTTACTTGTGGATATATTACTTTTTAAATTTCTGATAATAAGTCTTTACAGAAGATACCAGGCGCGTTTAAATTTTGAAACAATAAGAAAACGACCGCAAAAATGCATGGAATACATGGCACGTGCATGAAACGTGCCTTGTAGCTTGTAAAAAATCTTTACTCGGCGAATTTTAGGGGGGGGGGGGGGGGCGCGCCGGGTCCGCCCCCCTCCCATGAATCCGCCCATGGATACTATGCTATATGATAAGATCTTTTGGAGGTGCTAGCCTTTAGCAGCCCGGTTCGAACGTAATAACATTCGAAATGTATTCTCCCCTGAAATCCGGCGTGAAAACTTACACCACATCCCCCAGCCTTGAATATGACTTCCACAAAATGCTGTATTATAATTACATGTGTGGAAGTCATTCTCTAGAAAAGGAAATATACATTGAAATCTCCTTAAACCGGACACCCTGGCCCAGTCTGTATATGAAACGATGAAATGTCTGGTATATTTGTCTAATATGTAAGCAATTGAATCGACAGATTTATCTAGGAGTGCTATGTTGTTATACTTACGTGTCATTTTCTAACTAGGAGAGGAATGTGAACTGTGCCTGTGTTACAGGACAACATTAGTGAATGTGTGATATGTGACGGTATATTTCCTCCACCAGTAGACAATGGCCCATCATCACAGACTGTCGCATCAGTTAGTTGTGGCCCAACGGAGATGGTTATCTGGATATACGGAAATACAATTCATTTGTTATAAGTAGTAGGAAATGGGGGTTGGGGGTGTATGTTCGTTCTACCATGCAACCCGCAGCAGGGTATTGGGCAGAGGGATTAGTGATCACTCTATGGTGAAATACTATGAAAACGTATTGGGGCCGATTACGTGGTAAGTCGTGTCAAGAGGGTAGGTGAGCGTTATCTTTCTTGATTCGTGAGGTATTAGGACTTCCGTCCCATTCCTATTACCAGTTCCTGCGAAAATTGTGTTTATGTTCAATGTTAGACCAATGTACGGGGCGCTTTGTAACCAGAGGTTAAAACGGGTTTCCTCAGGTACCTTAGTCCTCGAAATTGTTTATAAATGGCAGGCGATAATAAGTTGCTGGAGGTCAATCGATGAGTCAAAAAATATGTAAACCATATGTATTATCATACCATAGCCTCATTTTCGTGTATAATAACTGCATGATCGAGTGCACGTACATGCGTGTCACGATAATAGTCTGCATCGATGCTACAAATATATATGTAGTGTGGCTCAGTGGTATAAACGCGGGAGAATATCCACTACTAGTATTTTGCAGAACAATTTTATTTAGCAGAGAGTTCGAACTTCACAAAAACATTGCTTTTGTCGATATTATTGTGTTATTTTTATGAGTGGTTGCTGGAGATGGAAGTAGTTGAAACGGCAATTGTTACCACTATTGCTATATGACCTCAATCAGTGATCGGCGAGAGCATACTCCCAGATTCTTTATGTACAGCAGGCATGTCAAATGATGGACACAAATTAGTTATTAGTTTTCTTCAAAGTGAGACTAACTTTCTACATGTAAACTATTTCATGCAAAAATTAATGTAATGTGTAAGAGCAGAACATACAAAAATAGATACTTGTATATAATAAAATATAAATATATAGGACAAACTAAGATTCGAACACACTACCGCTGTGAGTGATATCTGTAAACCTAACCACTTTACTATATATGACTTAAGCGGCCCTCACATATCAGCCGGCGTCCGCAGGAGTCGCCGGGGGATTTAGAGCCCGTGGATGAATCGGGCGAATTTCATTTCTGCGACGTGTGCCCTCACATATTAGACGTGGCCCGGGCAATGCCCTTTGAAAATTGGATCGCAGTGCTCCCGACAGTGCGTCGGCTGAACGCCGCCAGATAATCTGGCAGGCGCCGGCTGATCAAAGAACAGAACGGCAGGCCACCTGGCGGAGCCCGGCCGGGCGCCGCCAGGATGCCGGCCGGGCGACTGGCGATTGATGTCGAGCTTACCCCCGGCGTCCGCGCCTCGAGTATATATAGATGCCTTGTATAAAGTTGTACATTATTTCTAAGCACTTCTTGGAGATTAGACGTGCCTCTATTTTTATATTTAAAGTTTTGGACACATTGGACAACAGGATGCGGCTAAGGAACTTGAATTCGCAATAGAAGTCGAAGGGGGCCGCACGGAAGCCAGTGCCAAAGAAGAGGACCACGGAAGAGCAGTCCTATGCATGGTCCGAGGCTGACCGGCACGACGTGAATAAGGACGGTGCCAACGCCGGTGATGCGCAGGAAGAAAGGGAGAGAGACAAGAGAGAAGAAACAGTCATCAAGTCGAAGAGCTAGAAGAGCGATAGCAGACTTCTACGAAGCCCACTCCCAATTGTATGACAAGGGACACCCTAATTACAGAAACAAGGAGCGGAAGAGGCAGTTCCTTGACTCATCAATATTGACAAGGTCTCATGAATATTCATGAATTAGTCAGTAGGAGAATTTGAATTGGTTTCTTGGTTTCATGAATTTCACTTATTTTCAGATCACGAAACCATATTAGATAAGTAGTAAATCTCCCATTTAGGTATTTAAGTAAATACCTCCAGTGAGGTATTCATTGTCCCAGATAAATACCTGGTAGATGGAGCTTGAACTTAAATTAAAACATTACCACTTTCACTTTTTCAAGCTCTGCCAGTGGTAATTATCTGGGACAGATACGGAGGTATGTATTTATTAAATATAGAGAATAATCATTTATTATTTAATACAGATGGTTAAAGGAATTAAGACAACTTTACTTACCAGATGTAAACTGGTCCGCAATTTTATCCCGAGTGCCACTTTTTGAGACACATTGATGTGTTTATGCTCTAAGGTGGTACCGACTATGTACTAATTAACACAAGAACAATTGAAGATATTGTGTGAATACACTTTATATTACAAATTTCATTCCTGTACTTCAAAATGTAAATGTGAAAATGTTCTGGCATCATTGGCTTCCATACGTATTTGTATTTTCACAGCAAAAGTGAAAAAATGGGAACTGCCTTGGAACGGTTAACTAAAACGTATGGTTTATATGCCAGAAAATGTTTTAATTATATTGTACAATATCATATATGTAGATGATATGAATATGTGGATTACATATGTAAACAATTTCGTAATATTTGTCGATTCCAGTTTTCCCCACTTTTTATCTAAAATTCCGTATTTTTACTCCAAAATCTCAGCCGGCACAAACTTGCCACAATGGCAACATTGGTTTTCGGAATCCTGACACCAAGACGAACATTTTGATATATGACACTTAATGTGGTACTTCCGGTTCACCCATCTCCTTAACTAGAGCACTTATTTAAGTGCTGCTGCTACACTATAAGTGATTATGGTGTGTGAGGTTAGGACCTGGCACCAGATCAGGTTAATCTAATTTCAGGACTGAATGTATAGTTTATGTAAATATTCAATTCTGATTTTGGGATTTTCACCATTCGTAGCCGCAGCCAACTTTGGAACGAGGCTTAGGCTACTCGGTACAGGTGAAATTCTGGATTCAGCCCCGTTAACCCTGGATCTAAACAAATACTCAGTCACACACTGTTTTACTTACAAATGACTACCCAACCAGAACCTACGCAGTCCGCCCGGCCAGCCTCAGCTCCGGCCGCGACTAACACTAGTCTCATAGAGCGGGCGTTCACAGAGTCATCCCCGGCGGGGTTGTGGGACTCACACAATGACAATGATTCTAGTGCTTAGACTGTGATATTTAACTTCGTTTGGCCAGGACTCGGTGTGAATCTCATATGTACTTGTTGGCCAGGACTTAGTGTGGATTTACCTGAATACGACTGTTTTTATGTTCAACTATAGTGTTTTAAACAGGTTGCTTGCTTTTATTTCATTACCCTTTACAATAAAAACATTTTGGAAGTATGTGCTATTTATTCACTCCATAGAGTTACATGAATTTACCAGATGTAATCAATAGTTTGCAAACATAAACACACAACTTAGCAAATGATATCAGCGTAAACTCATGTCAGTCTGCCATTTGATCATGAGCAACAACTTTGTAGCTATCTCCTGATATCCTCAAAACACTATGCTAGATCTATTACTTAGTTATTTTACTGAGTTACTACGAACATATCTATTTCAGCAATCATAGCACACAAACAATAACAAACGGTATATAACAATAATGAACAGTAGAACTTGAAGAAATGTATCACAAAGTTCATATAGTCCACACATAGAGCATCGGTCCACACATAGAGCACATTAAATTTATAGGGGCCTGGATGGCAGCCTCCTGCCAGGGGACACTCCCTGTAGCACCATTCACATAGTGCATCAGATACTGACGCAGATGTGGGCATTTGCGTGTAGAGTGGGCACCAGCAATACTTGTTATTTGAGACTTAATGTTTGGAATCAATTATGATTTTTTGATCGTACGTAATTTCATACACTTGTCACTTTGACTGAATTTGATTGTATGAAATTTCATACCTTCGCAAATACTTGTTATTTGAGATTTAAAGTGGAATCTATTATGATATTTTCGATCGTATGTAATTTCATACAATTGTCACTTTGACTGAATTTGATTGTATGAAATTTCATACGTTCGCAAATACTTGTTCACTGAGACTCAAAGTTTTGGAATCCAGTATTATTTATTTCGATCGTATGTAATTTCATACAATCACTAATAGAAAAATTGTCACTTTTGATTGTATGAAATTTCATACGTTCGCAATTATTTGTTTTCTTATATATTTAATTAAAGCTGTAGAGTCCACTATTAGTTATTTTGATCGTATGTAATTTCATACAATCAACAATGAAAACTTGTCACTGAGTTTGATTGTATGAAATGTGATACGTTCGCAAATGTTTTGTATTTTATTATTTGTATTATTTATTAAAAGAATACAAAATTTGGCATGATTTGTTGCGTATATATTCAGATAATGGAACTCGTTTAATCCAAAAACATGTACATTGTTGGGTCTTATTTGAAAATATGGTCTTTAAAGATGTATGAAATTTCATACATTCCTACGCAAAAAGTACCAATAATGGAAATCGGTTGTATCCAAAACACTGATTTATGCTGTATAAAAGGGAATTTTTGGGAAAATCCCTTTTCATTTGGGAAAGCGGTCCGGCATCCGAGTTGGAGCCCTCAGCGCCAACGTTGACCCAGAGAAACTTGTAATCAGCGTTGACAAGGGCCAACATGACAATGGAATGGAAGCCCTTGTAGTTGAAGTAGCGGCTTCCAGCGTTGTTGGGCCGTCCAGTGAACCACAACAGTAGGGAAAGTTCTACCGAGTGCCGAACTTGTTCGCCACTTCTCTCCACTGATCGGGCTCTGAGGGGGGGTAGTAAACGCTCGTCCTTGTACTCCGCTACGATGGCATCGCACACCTCCGATTTTCACGCCCGCGGCTTTCGGGCGACCCCTAAAAATCGCAGCGCAGCACGTAGAAATCGGACAGCGTCCGGCCGGACTCCTCGCGAAAATGCCCTTTTTGGCCTGTTTTAGGATTCGCGCTGACGCCGCGACCGATATGTGATGTCCGCTTCAGTGACAAACCTCAAATTCAATGTTGAAAAGGACTTATAATGATCAGTTGGCTTTTCACATCGTAGTATATACGGGTAATACAATCATATAGTTACCGCGTTGTAACGGCGTTACGTGTCCGTCCGTGCGCGCGGCGTACGTTTCCAGACGATTCATGCGTCCGTTCGTATACCAGTAACTCCGAAACGAATTGCGCTATTAGCCGTATCTATATATATATATGATGGTGTCCGTCCGTCCGCACAACAATGTACGTTATTAGAGAAAATTAGCATGGTATTTTCGGTTCAATATACCCCCGCTGACCCTTCCAAGGCCTGTACCTTCGTTTATATCCCATGTTCAATGGTGAAAATCCAAATTTCCCGCCATAGTGCCCGCCACAGTGACATATCGTTTTAAGTCGTGTTCCCATCCCAAAACGTGTAGCCCCGTTTACCCTGACAAGGTGACTCCCGCTTCTATCCAATTTCTCAATGTTTACCATCCAAAATGGCCGCCTAAAGTATAGTTTGAGCATTCCAAGGAGTGTTCCCAGCCCAAATCGTATACCCCCACTGACCCTTCCAAGGCGTGGACCCTCGTTTTCTATCCATTTTCTCAATGGCTCTCATACAAGATGGCCGACCATCATGACCGTTCCAATATGGGTTCGTGCACAGCTATACCCCCTCCCCATATCGTAAACTTTTATTTGTTTCTATAAATTTCGCAATGTTTACCAGATGGTGGTGACAAAAGGATAAACTAGTTTTTATTGACCGAACAAATGGGGGCAATAGGGCAGCAAATGGATATATATGTGTTGTATTATTTATTCAATAAACGGATGGCCGGATTAGTTCAGTAGGTAGAGCGTCGGACTGCGGATCGGGAGACACATTGTTCGATTCCCACCCGACCTGCTGCGAATGGCCGGTTCGGCGTATCCTTTGGCAATACAACTTTGTGCTAGTCCAGTCCTATCGGTGTGGACTTAAATAGTCGGTCCCGACATGCAAGGTCATCGAGCCAGTGCCGTCGTTAAATCAGAGCATTTACATTTATTCAATACATACATGTCAGTGCATATTCATTATCTAGTAACTTCACAATAGTTCGTAGTCTGTCACGAAGACACCCATTGCGGACGGGAAATGACGTGTGTTTGCATAGGATAGTTATTTATTAATTTACAATCTCCGAATCATCTTCGGTTTCAGTGTCCTCTTCCTCGTCCTCTGATATTTCCGTTTCAAACAAATCCTGAAACTCGTGTTTGCATTTTCTCACAATTCTCCTGATGGCTGAAGTCTGCCCTACACCTGTTGCGATAAAGCCCTTCACTTCCTTTATGATATTGTGGTGAAGTGAGCTTGTTTCCAGCGGAAGCAAATACTTTTCAATTAATGTCTCGTACTTCAGAATAACTGTTCTGTCATCGTAGGGCTTTGGGCTTTGCGAGTTCTTCCGCTATTTTCTCAGCTTCATATTTGTTTTTTTGCAGATATATACCGATTGTAGAACCGATTATATTTATATTCATTAGCACTTCTGGCATTTTTCCACAATGACAGATATCCATCGTTATCTTCTATGGTGTCATCTTATTCCATGGGCTCTTGTTCCTCAGATTTTATCTTTTTAACTGGAGGTTCGTTGTTTTCAGGTCACCAACCACGCTTTATGTGTCGTTGTACTTTATTGCACACCTTGGCAGGGCCAACGGGGGTATGGAGTTTCAGATGGGAACCAGACTTAGAACGGTCTGTCACTGTGGCAGTCATTGTGGATTTTCACCATTGAACATTAGATGGAAATCGAGGGTGTACGCCTTGAAAGGGTCAGCGGGAGTATGCCGTTTGGGATGGGAACCCGACTTGCAACGGTGTGGCACTGTGGCGGATATTTTGGATGTTCACCATTGAACATTGGATAGAAATGAGTGTACAAGCATTGGAAGGGTCAGCGGGGGTATATTGATCCGAAACTACCATGCTCCTTTTCTCTAATAACGTATATTATTGTGCGGATGGACGGACACATATACGTATAATAGCCCAATCCGTTTCGGAGCTACCGGTATACGAACGGAGCACGGATCGTCTGGAAACGTACGGCGCGCGCACGGACGGACACGTAACGCCGTTACAACGCGGTAACTATATGGTAGTATTACCCGTATATACTACGATGTGAATATAAAAGTGGCCATTAGATAATCCCTATGTAAACAAAACTGACTGCTCGGACAATACCGGCAATACTATTTCGCGGACTAAGGTACCTGAGGAAACCCGCTTTAACCTGGTTACAAAGCGCCCCGTACATGTATCTACCATTGACAATAAGCCCCCTTTTCGCAGGAACTGGTAAGAGGAAAGGGACCGAAGTCCTATTACCTCACGACTCAAGAAATATAACTCTGACCTACCCTCTAGACTCCACTTACCGAGTAATCGGCCCCCATACGTTTACATTGTATTTCAACATAGAGTGATCCCTGATCCCTACTCCCTGCTGCGGCTGCATGGTCGAACGAACTCCCCATTACCTACCGTTATACGTAAAGTTCAATATACAAAATATGATGCTGACTTCAGATCAGCTATAAACATGTTGTAGACCATGTGAACAGTTAATTAAAGCTACCAGTTGGTTAGCCATTAACCCGGCATGGGAAACGAGGGATACTGTTCATATGCTAACCTCTATAATAAACTCAGA